>JAVJGI010000037.1:7481370-7516249 GCA_035590275.1 Ibycter americanus | reverse complement strand
ATCCTGCCCTCCCGGCAAGAAGCAAAGTTTTACGAGGGGGGGGAAAAAAAACCCTTAAACTCGCTGTTGGTGTGTTTTGATGTTGGGGTTTTGCCTCTTGTTCGGGGCTTCGAAGCGGAAGGGTCGACAGATCAGAGCAGTTTGACTTCACCATGTTGCCTTAGTGTCTTGGTTCCAAACACAAAGCAAGCTTGCAAATATATGGGTGGGTGTGGGTGTGAAAAACCCCAGAAGTTTCTTTTTCTGGACCAGGAAGTGAAGTCTCGATAGCGTCTTCGTTACCCTCACTTAGCTGGTAATATACAGATGCACAGGTTTTGTTGCCTGGCCCATAAATAACACAGGCTTTCTCACAACGATTTATGGAATATTAAAATAAATGCCTAATTATGTTTAAAGCCTTTTGAGGGACCCAGATCTTGCACCTTCGTTTTCAAATTTACCTTACTTGCTGTTGAATCGGACAAGCAGTTGTTTCTCTGTTGCCCACCTGGTAAGGGTGGAGGATGTATCAGAAGTTTGTGTACCTTGTGTAGAAGGTAAAGGGAAAAATAACAGTAAGAAACAGATTTGCAGAGTGCTATAGCATGTAAGCTTATGAATACGATCTCAGACTTGTATCTCTTTTTTTTCAGAAGAAGGAATAAACAGACGTGGGAACGTCATGCAGTTAAAACCATAAAGCTGTATTTTTACTAATTTGATGCCTTTTACTTTCTCTTTGTAGGAATGGAGGGGAAAAAACTGATTTCTGCAACAGACGCACAATATTCTAGTGTGCTCCTTCAGTCTTTGAACGAACAACGTGGCCACGGACTTTTTTGTGATGTTACTGTCATCGTGGAGGACCGCAAATTTCGAGCTCACAGAAACATCCTTTCAGCCTCCAGCACATATTTTCACCAGCTTTTCTCAGAGGCTGGGCAGGTGGTTGAACTGAGCTTTGTAAGAGCAGAAATTTTTTCAGAAATTCTTAACTATATTTATAGTTCTAAAATAATCAGCATCCGATCAGATTTACTTGATGAACTGATTAAATCAGGGCAACAACTGGGTATTAAATTCATAGCTGATCTGGGCGTACCTCCATCTGAAGGAAAAGACATGCCAAGCGAAGTCAAAGATGGTGCTTCCAAAGCTTCAACTTCCAGTCCCGGTCAAAAGGATGCTCAAACACAAGTACCAGTAATAAGACCAGAGAGTCAAGAGGTAACGGATGGGATGCCCGTTATAACACAGTCATTCTCCTTACGTGGCATAGAATACGAGACTACAAAAATTACGGTGAGCGATTCAGATGATGAGGATGATGATGTAATTTTTTGCTCTGAGATTGTTCCTCCAAAAGAATGTACTAAAGATACAAATGGTGCAACCCAGAACCAGCCTTGCCCAAGTCCGGCTGGAGTTTCTGACCAAAAATCGTGTGGCAGTGGTGGCTCTCCCCATTTGACAAGCACCACAGCAGCTCAAAAACTCACTTCTGCCAGTCAGCTTAGCCCAAACCAAACGCAATCGAGCACCGCATCGCTTGTCTCTGCAGCACCGCAGCATTTGACATCTAGTATCATTGTGCTAAATAAGCCTCTGCTTAACTCATCACTCAGTGCCAGCTCGTCACATCAAACACATGTGACCCCTACAATTAATTTAGTTGAGGAGAACCAGCAGCCATCTAATAATGGCTCCTTAACTGAAGTGGAAACAACTGCTGTTGATGACGAAGAGGTTGTTGAAGATGATGTCGCTATCATTAGCTCCTCTAGTCCTGATTCAGTGAGCAGTAGCTCTTTGGTTCAGCAACCTTCTACACCCAAGGCAGCAACCACGGAAGGATCAGGTGTGCAGAAAAAACAGGTTGTAACATTTCCACAAGAGCCATCTTCTAAACCTGGAGAATTTAAAATAAAAATCTCAGATGTCCTTACCGGAAACAACAAGGAATTGAGTTCAGGTATAGCATCAAAGCCTGCAGCAGAAGGGCAGAAAATCATAACATTAGATACAGCAACTGAAATAGAAGGCTTATCCACAGGCTGTAAGGTTTATGCAAATATCGGTGAGGATACATACGACATAGTCATTCCTGTAAAGGGTGATTCTGAGGAAGGTGAAGCCAAGCCTGATGAAACGCCCAGAACATCTGGTGGTGATTCTCCAAACAGGAAGCGCATGAAAGTAAAGCACGATGACCATTACGAGCTCATAGTGGATGGAAGAGTCTACTACATTTGTATTGTGTGTAAGAGATCATATGCATGTCTGACGAGTTTACGGAGACATTTCAACGTTCACTCCTGGGAGAAGAAGTATCCGTGTCGATACTGTGACAAAGTTTTTCCTCTTGCAGAATACCGTACAAAGCATGAGATTCACCACACTGGTGAGCGAAGGTATCAGTGCTTGACGTGTGGCAAATCTTTCATCAACTACCAAATTACGGCCTCCCACATAAGATCAGTTCATAGCCAAGACCCTTCTGGAGACACCAAGCTTTATCGATTGCATCCTTGCAGGTCTTTGCAGATCAGACAGTATGCATACATTGCTAATCACTCAAGCAGTATACCAGTGATAAACGAGGGTGGAATTGTTTATCGTGTTGGCACAGGGAAGGATGGCACTGAAGGAACAACATCTAACCCTCCAGCCAAACAAATTACCTGGGATGACATTTTCATTCCACAGGGAAATGAAGCAATTTTTAAACAAAATCCATCAGAGGGAAGTACTGAATTTGAGTTTGTAATACCGGAATCTTACTGAAATGCATTAAATGCTGGAAAAAGGATTCAGTGCAGCTGAATGCCGCAGCTGTTTTAAATGAACTGTTAAAATCATTTAAAATCAAATGTTAAAGTGAAAACAAGTTAACTTGTTCTACCAAGTCATCAAATGGTAGCGTTTACGATGGATCATTAGTAGCTGCAAGTGATTTGTGAAAGCTATTCATCTGAAAGTTTACTTGCATAGAGAGTGAGACATTTCTAAGGAGCTGGCAGTGTTTTCTGGTATGTTAATTTTGATCAAAACATGGGGATTTGTAGCTTGAAAAGGTACAATTTCTTCTAAAGAGCTAGAAATCTTTCTTCTAAAGTAATTGAGGTATTTCTATACACGCACTATGTAAACCCTTTCTTTTACGTTAGCACTTCAATGCTGAATTCTGTTTAGATGTTCACCAAGCAAACAGTAAGATTTTTTGTTGTAGTCTCTTGAATATGGAACCATTAAAAAAAAAAAAAATCCCACAACTTACGTTTGTTTTTGTGAACAATGCATTACTGCAAGGGTCCAAAATAACTGATTCAGTAGTTTGGAGTAGTGTATTTTTGAGCTAGCATCTTAGTTCTGCTTTTATGAGCACTATGAATCATCTGTTGTCATGCAAATAGTCTTATCAACAAGAGATACTCAGTTAGGGCTAACAAACTGTATTTATACTTGGCAGTACGGTGAGCAGAGTATTCAGTGTCTGCATCATCATATTTTACTCTTTTTTTTGCTATGGGACAGCCCCTCCCTGCCCCTGAAACCCACAAACCTCAATAGTGAAGAAGCTGAGAACACTTAAGGAGGAGATAATTTTGCCTTTTCAAAGCTTGAGGAATAATGTTGGGGTTTTTACCACTGGAAGAGATGCCAGTAGTTAGTTTGGAATAAAGTGCTGTTCCTTTTTTTGCTCTTCAAAAGGGCTTCAGTCTGGTATTTTTTGAAAAAGTAATACTGACGATAAAAGTAATACTTTTTAGCTGAAGGCTTTGGCATATACTTCTCAAAACTATGAAATAATCTACATGCTGTGTCGATTTGGCACAGAGACTGCTGAGGATCTTGTAATGCCTGTTTGGCTAGATCTTTAAGTAAAACAGGGATTTGGATATTCCCCCCCCTCTCCCTGTTTATAAGGTGTGGAAACATGAGGACTAAACCAACAATCAAAAAAATACCCTCCATCCACCATAATCCAAAGTATCATTTCTCTGCGGTTGTTGTCATCCGTTTTCAGTTTTGGGTTTATTATATTGTCCTTTTTTTCTCCTTGCAGTTGGTACATGTTTAGGCACTTAGAAGATAAATTAGATGTCCAACTTGAACAGGAGACAGTAGATCTGAGAAAAGCAAACAGCTGTTTACTGGAGTCATAGTTTAACATTTCAGATTTAGTGACTTGTTGAGTTTTTGTAAATGGTAATAGGAAAGCAACTCAAGTTCTAGAAGATGACTGAGAAAGATTGTTGTGCATAGTATTAGTTATCGTAACCTTTCATTGCTTAAATGACAGTTAAAAGTTTTTTCTTTTTCACGTTTTAAGTAAGCATCTTGATCCTGTGACCTTCAAAGTTAAGGTTTTAGGCATATAATGCTCTAGACAGAAAGACATTTAAATGGTAAATGGTTCAAATACAACTTGAACTATAAAAAAGGGTACCAGAAATCTGTATGAGTAATGATGGGAAAAAGAGGAGGATTTGTTTACCTTATTCATGTAATGCTCAGCACCTCTGTTTTGTAGCCCAAGAACATGACAGACATGATTATTTTCAGGTCATATTGCAGACCCCTTTGAATATAATGGGGTATGCTTTCAGATGTTACAGGTTGGATGTTATCCGAGATGGCATTTCAGTAGTCAAACGTAATCATCACAAGACATAAGTACTGATTGCCTGTATTGGCACAGGTAGCTCTGACACAGCTGGCTGAGTGCTATATTGAGACTTCCTGAACTTTTTGACAAGAAAAAAATACAATGTTATTTTTGTTACTGATGTGACGCATCTGGAAGTAAGCATACATTGCAAAGTGTACATTCAGTAATAGATAAACATAATGGCTATCAATATTTGCTGCTGATATATTTAAGACCTTAAAATAAACTGTGCCTACTAAAGGTTTCTTTTGTGGAGGAAAACTGGAAAATTAGGGCTTTGTAACTATTTTTGCTAGAAGACTCGTGCTTGCTTGCATGTGTCTCAGGGTCTTCAGTTTTCCTTGGAAGTGATTTTTGATATCCAAAGTCCAGAGGTCATGTAAAACATTTTTTTAATTTCACTACTGGTATTTATTGGTTTGGAAACATGTTAAATCCATTCTTTTAAAACTTTTTATGGGGCCATGAGCTTTTATATTTAGATTTCTGGCTATTGCACATATATTTGATTTTTTGTTTGTTTTTGTAAACACTTAGCTTCCAGTTTAACTTAATGAAAAACCTTATGTAAATATTAAGAAATTGGCTTTGGGGTAATGGAAGAAAATGATTGAATCTGAAAAAGCATTTATATAAGAAGTAAAAATTTCAACAGAGTATGGTAGCAAACCTCACAGTCATTTATATGCATATAAAAACAATGGATCTGCTGCAAAGTATGGTAACGGTGGCTGCATCCTCACTGTATGGTTTCTTTGGGGACTCATACCATAGCATTCCAGTATGTGAATTAAACAAATATTGAGACAACAATTGACTGCTTATTTATTTTGTAATGTTAAGGCATGCAGCTTATAAAAAGATGCAGAAGCTGATGACTATATACATTGACCATGGAGTTCTACAGCTATTGCCTAGGAATTGTTCCATGTGAAGCATTTATCACTTTTGCCAGATCTGTAATGTATATAGTTGTACAGTCTTTCCTTAACATACTTTTAAAAGTTGTGTTCTACTTTTCATTAATCAATACTTGATATTAGTTCTTAGAGCTTTCTATGGCAAAAATAAAAAGGTTTAGTTCTGAAGATGGGTGTAGCATGTTTCTTTTTAATGACAACTCGGCTTCTACAGTCTAATGTGTTAGATTACCAACAGTTTGTAGCTTCCTTTTCCAGGTCTTTGGGAATAGCAGGGAACCCCTGGGGGCTCTCCCTGTGCGTGTTTGTATTTGGGACTTAGGTTTTTTCTTTCTTTTTTTTGTTTTGCTTGTTTGTTGGGTGGTTTTCTTCTGGTTGAGCACTTTCCAAGAAAGCAAATTACCTGAAAAACTCCACTGTGTATTGTAAGCTGACAGTTACAATGCATGCTTACTCTCAGAATAAGCAGTTGAACAGTCTGTCCAACTACTACCATCACTGCAAATGAGCTAAAAATCAAGAAAAACACACCTAGTGACCAGTGCAATGCATTTCAGCTAACTCATGGTTAGGGTGCCTCTTCTTACCAGGTTGCTGACTAGTTAGGATTGTTGGTGAACCGTGGCTAACATGGAGAAAATTAGTTACTTTATGCAGACTTCTTCTTACACGTAAGGAATGCAATTTAATAAGTAACATACAAATGATGTTTTAGATGCCTTTATCTCCTTGGCATAGGGCTTCCACCTACTTCTGCTAACATCAAAGAGCAGCTGGCATTATTAGGACAGAGTTATAGAACCATAGAATGGTTTGGGTTGGAAGGGACCTTGAAGATCATCTAGTTCCAACCCTGCTGCCATGGGCAGGGACAGCTTCCCCTAGACCAGGTTGCTCAGAGCCCCGTCCAGCCTGGCCTTGGACACTGCCAGGGATGGGGCATCCACAGCTGCTCTGGGCAGCCTGTGCCAGTCGCACACCACCCTCACAGTGAAGAATTTTTTCCTAATATCTCATCCAAATCTACCCTCTGTCAGTTTAGAACTCTTACCCCTTGTCCTATTGCTACAGGCCCTACTAAAAAGTCTTTCTTTCCCCATCTTTCTTATAGGCCCAGTTAAGCCCTGAGTAATCTAGTAAACATGAAAGTAAGTAAAGGAGACACTGACACTGCACTGGCTCAATTATTCACCTCAGTGTTAAGCAAAAAATCAGCAGTAATATGACTTTACAGTGACTGAAGTCAGGGCACCCTGCTATGTGGGTAGAACTGCAGAATTACAAAGTGGGGGGGCATTTGGGGCTTTTAGAAACAGACTGTAAAAAAAAAAAAAAGTGTCTCTAGTTTCCTGGTAGAAACACCAGTTTACGTTATAGCAAAATACATTTTTTGGCATGCTTTTTTGTGTTGCCATTGTTGGGGTTTTTTTAAATGCATGATGCTATTATATTGGGATTCCTCAACCAACATTAAAGATGCTTGTAGAACAGTAAAGTTGCTAAAATGTGAAATGCAATTTATAAATGTTTACAAAAGTCACACAATTTTATTTAACTTTGGTAAAGTAATAAAAGGGTACATATGAGTCACAATCTTGACATTCTCATAAGAAATGATGAATACAGTGCAGAATGTTGCATTTACATTAAACGCTTAGTTTTACTCAAGCAGAAGGAAACGGGTAACTCAACAGAAAATCCCACCAGTAATTTTTTAAATGTGAAGATGGACTTGTCCTTTTATAGTGAATTTAAAGCAGCAATGTAATTTTTGCTTAAATATTCCTTAAAAAAAAAAAGATAATTTGGATAATTTCCTAAGTTTATTATTTGTCAACTCAAAACCGATGACACAGTAATTTCCTAATTATTTATCTGCCACCAAGTTATGTTCTCCTCATGAGTTTCTTAGTCCTGTCCTGTAGTGTCCCCTAGTCCTTCTAGCCCTATTTAGTTGACAGGCACAAATGGTAGAGTTTGTTTGTCAGAAGTGGGACAGGACTGTTAGCTTTTATATCAAAGATGCAGCAATAAAATATTTTATGATATTAATGTGCCCTTCTGATTCTAGTTTTGTGGGGAGTTTTATCAGGAGAAGTACTGTCTATTTTGAAATTGCCCATGATCTCTATCAAGATTTAATTCAGGAAAATGTAATACAAAATGGATGATGGCCTTGTATATAAATTTATTTCCAGTATGCAAATTTATAGAAGCTGCTCTTTAACAATCTATAGTAAAACAAAATGTCACCAGGATATGTTCCGCATACACTACTGCTTTAAATCCTGTGAGTTGTATTCCTTTCTCCAGCCATTTATTTTTCTTTGTTACTGGAGAAAAGTTAACACTTGCTTCTGCATAAACTGTCATTCTTTAGCTTATTAATGTACTGATTAGTATTTAACAGTGGAAATAAGGTTAACACATAGCCTAGCCTAAAGGCTTTGCAAATGCATAGGATTAAGAACAGCGTTATAAAGTGTGGATGTACTTTGAATAGTGACATCAGACTTCAGTGTTTGTTTTCCATGTTGACAGTATTTTCTTTCTTTCTTTCTTTCTTTCTTTCTTTCTTTCTTTTCTTTTTTTAGGTTAAAATTAGAGAGATGCCACAGTTTAAAATCCAACTGGATTCCCCACCTCAGCATACATTCCACTTTTAGATTCTGACAGCCAGATTTAGCTTTTAGATACCTTTTTGTCTGCATCAGTTGAAAGTAAAGGTAGACAACTGAGGATTAGGGTCAACAATCTGATGCCAAGGAAATTAAATCTTTAGGAAATAAGGGCTAAAATGTCAATACCTTATTTTTATCCCTGAAGTAAGCGGTTGAGAACGCTCAGGCTGAGCAACTCAGATCTGAACACTGTCATCTGAAATCACTTCCTGGAGTAGAACCACACTTTACAGGATGCTGTGTCGCGTAACAAAGCTAACCTCCTTTTGTTATGCAGGATGCATGCAAAATCTGTTGGAATCTAGATCAATCAGCACAGTCATCAGCTGGAGATTAAATGAAAGTTACAACAATAATTGCAAATTCCTATCAGTTTCATCCTATATTACAGGGTGTTGAATTGTATCCATGTGAGACTTACATCTTGGAGAGCTACTAGTGGATATTCCTTATGTGCAGCCCATAATACAGCTACTAAAACAGTGCTTATTCAGCGTGATGACTCAGTCCATTAAAAAAGTTAAAAGCACAAGCTTAAAAAAAAATTCCCAACCAAACAGAAGGGAAAAAAAAAATGTTTTCACTGCACTGTTTCAGTGACTTGTGGACAGTTCCTGATGCTCTTTATAGGAATACAAGGAAGATTTAGGCAGTGCAACCACCCAAACTATTTGACTTCAGCATTACTTACACAGAATTCAGAGAGAGACAACTTCATTTCACCTTCTATCTTAAGAACCATCCTGAAATAGAAACAGCTTGCCTATTAAAGCTTATCCCCTCAAAAAAGCAATATTCCAATTGTTTTGCTAGACATACATGAAAATATCCTATGATGTTATCTCTTCTCATTAGCGTTAAAGTTTGAGACACTGTCGTCATTCCCTTCAAGATTTTTCCAGTGTGTAGGCTGTAACCAACAAGTGACGTGAGCTAGGTTCTACAGCCCCCAGAAATCCCAGCAACCGGAGCCCCAAGGCCAAACAAAACAAGTCGAGCTGTCTGCAAGCACCCTCACCTTAAACAGACTGATGCTCTCCGGCAACTATTGATCTTGGCTACCCTTACTTCAGCTTGGCACAAGGTGGAGTAAGGCAGACCAGAATCTATCATCCGTGTTGTATCGCTTTATTAAAAACCCAGGACTACACGAACCTTGCAGTAACACAAAGAGGTTGGAATTTAGGTCACCTGCTACTCACCGACACTGCAAAACATCAGCAGTATGTCCCCTTCCTCATATTCTGTTGTTAAACCTCTGAAGTAAGTCTCGCAAGAAAGAACAGTCCAATCTAATATTTGTATTTGCAATTATCTTCTGTATCTATCCTTCTGCTCCCTACCACAGTAAAATATAAATACAAAATGTTCACGATTATTTCAATGGCAAATATTTTTTCTTCTTTCCCACATTCTTTACGGTGTATAAGGCGGTGGCTTTTCAAAAGGTGGAAAATACGGTGGTGAGTAACGAGGCGGCGCATTAGAGGACCACATATAGCTGGGAGACGGCGACACTGACTGGGGGTCATCAGAGAGGCCAGAAGGAGTGGAGGCTGGAAACACGCTGGAATGCTGCAGGGAGACAGCAAGAAGGCTGTAATATAACCACTTCTTAATGTAAAGGATCCTGGCAAAGTGATACTTCATTACCAAGCAGTACAAAATTAACATTTCAAGGCTCACTTCTGCAAAACATATGTACATACAAATAAGTATTCAAATAACTTGTTGCATGCCAGGTAAGCACAGCCTGTAAGTTTTGCATAATGAGGCTCCTTAGACCTAAAACTGAAGAAGGCATTTAAAAAAATAAAACATTTCTCTCTCATCATTTCTGTGTACCTGCTGCATTTCACAGAGGCTGGACAATGAAAACTGGTGAGTCGCTCTCCAGTCTTGGGCTTCATACATCAGCCAGTAGCAACAATGAACAGGCTGCACACTACCTTTTTTCTTCACAAATAACCCCCCCCCCCCCAGAAATTAATGATAACAAACTAATTTATTCCTTCAGTAAAGTAAAAAGCTTGCAAAGGTGGAGAAACAAAATTTGTACGTGCCTGGAGATTAATTTCTGCTCTCCAAAATACCTTCGTTATCAGAAACACCTTAAGTTTAAAGCCTCAAGTCACACGGCACAGGCACTGTCAGACCTGCACGCAGGCTGGGTTCTGTCCAGAAACAGGCCAGGCAAATAAGTAATGAAATACAGTTATTTATGTTTGCTCCTCTGGCCACTAATACACTGCGGTTTTATCCCCGACAGCCACGCTGCACTCCGTGCTACTGTCGGCCATCTGGCCCACCTGAACAAACCACCTGCAGAGCAAGCGGTGCTGGATGGCACCTAGCCACACCGCCAGCACGCTGGAGCACAGCACCTTTCCGCTCCAGTGCCAAGCACCCCTCCAGCACCCTTCGGCTGTGGGCATGATCTGCAAATCCCAAATGTGCCCAGCTTAAGGCCGCGGCAGAGAGAGCAGTGCCAGGAGCATCTGCATGG
Source organism: Ibycter americanus (assembly GCA_035590275.1). Classification (NCBI taxonomy): domain Eukaryota; kingdom Metazoa; phylum Chordata; class Aves; order Falconiformes; family Falconidae; genus Ibycter; species Ibycter americanus. The sequence continues at coordinate 7,505,488 of JAVJGI010000037.1, read as the reverse complement.
TGCTGCAAGGGGCATGGGAGTGCATCCCAGGGGACCCCCACACGCAGTGGGGACCATGAGATTTTACCTGGGTGGGTGGAGGGGTGATGGACTCTGCGGTAACAGCAGGTTTTCAAACTGCATTTTTTTTTTTTTTATGTCACTCCCCTAACACTAACCTGTGATGGTTAATTAAGCAGGTATATAGACCACGAAAGCCCAGCCTGCTCATCGAGGACCTCACAGAAAGCCTTGCAAACTGTTCCCATTTCAAACAACACAACAGTTCACTGAAAGCCCAACAACTGCACAGACATTTGGAAGGGCACTGCTGTGGTGCCGCCACTCGTTAGCAAATGGGTTTTCACTGTTACAAAGCACCTGTGCCCGCTGCGGCAGCCACCAGCCCTGGCAGAGAGCTGCCGCGGCTGCAAGCCAGCCTGGCTCACACCAACTGCAGGCAGCAGCTTGGCTCTGTTAGCAAAGCGGTGGCTGGGAAGACGGCGCTAATTCCTCTTTCAACAGAGGGTGAAAGGCAGAGAAGGCCACCGCTCACCTGTCTTCTCTCATCACAGCCTACAGAGCCTTCTTCAGGGCCTGCAGAAGTCAAAACACTGCAGGACTGAGACCTTCTCACCTAATTGCCCCCAGCCAAACACAGAGAGTGAGGAGTACGATACCAGCACTGCTTCCAGTGGGGCCCATTCCTCCTGCCCGGTTCCCATCATGGCACGCTGCAGAGGCCTGCTGCCTTCCTCACCGTGACCAGTCGGGCGGGGTGTCACTTGCTGTGGCACAAGTGGTGACCACCACTCCACCCATCAGTTCGTGCTCCTTCAAAAACCAGAGAGCTGGGCCTGCCATTTTAGAGCTGTGTGAGAAAGCCAGGCTCTTGCAGGGGCACAGGCTTCCTTAGAAATTCTGGAGTGTTGGTGGTTTTTTTTTCCTGTGAAAGATGTGTGGGATGAGTGGGAAGCACTGACTTGGCCAGTTCTTGCACCACAGGCAGTGCAGCCTTCAAAAGGGATGTGAGAGGCAAGGCTGGGCTTGCTCCGTGTGCTGTGGGATGGCAGGGGAGAAGGTGTCAGAGTGGTACAGACACTGCTCAGGTCAGAGTAGGGCTCGAGGCGAAAGAGTCTTCACAGCTAACGCTTTCACACAGGCCCTCAGGTTCCCTAGAAGATAGGCAAGGCTCAGACTTGGAATTGCACCTGAAAGAGACACTTGGCTATTCTCAGTTTAGATTACCTCAATTTATGCCCAGCTTTTGTGCCAGCTCCTAAGCCAGCAGCTGTGCTCAGCAGTGAGACGCAGAGAGACTTCCACCCACCCGGCTGAGCTGTAAAGGCTAGCAGAGCCCCTGCAGCACTTCAAGTCGAGAAGCAGGGTAAACCCACCCATGCCGAGCTCTCTGCTGGTACTGCGGCTGCAGCACAGACAAACCCCGAGTTAAACAGCACTGAGTGGCTGAGAAGAGAGGACTTTGCAGCAGAGCTTGGTTTGGTATGCACTGAGGTTGGCATTTCTGTAGCTCTAAAAAGTTATACAACACTAGTGACTGTCTCAGGTTGCGTTAATCTCAAAAATGAGTCACAAATCTGTATAAATACATCCCAGAAATTCTGACATAAGCGTTCAAATATTTCTAGGAAGCCCTGACAACAGGGTTGTCTAGTAGCACTGGCAGCAAATCCAGGAAGGTTTAGATTTGTGTTACCTCTGATGAGGGAGATGGTGGCTGTCACAGAGCACACCTCTTAGCTGATGTCCAGGACCTTACATTCTTCTTAATAAAAAAAAAGTTTCCAGCCCGGATGGCTGCAAAGCAAACGTATGATGTGCTAACACCACTACTGTGGTAACATCTACCTGACAGAACTGCTGAGGAAGAAACATCCTCATCTGCTTCAACAAGTGAAAGCTGATGCTGACAGCAAGGTTCATAAGAAATCACCACTTCCAACAGCACAGCTCCGTAACTCAGAAGGGATGCATTACAGCAGAGGTAACGTTTGCAAGGACTGTTCTTAGACCAGCTGAAGCACGTGGAAAAAACCCACAACAGAACAGCTCTTCAGCCAGTATGTGTCTTCAGGAGCTCACACAGCTTGTTTCCAACAGTTCATCTGTTTCTCTCAGATGTAATTGGCCTAATAAAAACTAGCACCTGAACACCTCGCTTTGCCTCTATCTTCAGAGCATTGCGGGTGCCAGAGGCAATGCCTATTTTTAATGTGGCCTCTACCAGCGAACAATAGGGGAGGCAGCAGGTCCTGTTGCCTTCTCTTCAAGGACAGCTTTCAGGAAAACACTGCCTTAGTAAGAGAGAGCACTGCCAAGGACCAATGCCTAGTAGGAAAGATTTGGTATTCTTTGCAGGAACAGGAAAATTAAACTGTGTGAATGACTGGAAGACAGGCTTCCAGAGTCCTGCAGACCAGTCGGATTTAACCTTGCCACTAAACAAAGAAACATTCTCTAACATTCCCTACCTGAAAGTCATATGCAGAGTAGGGAGGCAGGTGAGGAGTGCTGTGGTAGTAGGTGTTGTAGGATGTCACTTGTGGCCTTGAGTAGTAGGAGACCGAAGGGTGTGCATTTTCAACCGTACAGTTCAGCGTAGGGAGGGAAGGAGTCTGTTAAAACAGAAAGAAGAGAATCACAGGCCACTAACCAAGTCACGCAAAGCTGACAGCTGAATAAAAGCAGAAATGATTTAAAGGAGCACTATGTGTCTTTACAGCTCAACTCTGCCAAATTAGCAACTGGCAATCTGCTTCCCTCTTAGGCAGCAGGTAAGTCCCGAGGTCATTCCATTCCTCAGCCACCTATTGTTCCCCCTCAGATTCCACAGAACAAGCTGGCAATAGTCCAGTGTGTGCCAGCACTCAAACAAAACAACCATTCAGATTGAATCTTCACGAGCAGGAGATAGAATCCATTAAATTTGATTACTCTGTTATTCAGTGCATTTTGAGATCAGCATAGTTCAACTCCTCTTGTACTGCTATTCACAGACAATTCTATACATCTTTTTTTGCAGAGGTCTACAGGCCACCTCCTGTGGATCAAACCACAAAAGGCCATGACGCAGAGCTGGGGGTGTGTCTCCTGTTTTGTTTGGGAAGATCTTGGTGAGACTGAAAGGAGCACAAGAAAATTCAGAGCTCTGAAATAAGGCACCCTTAGTGCAGGGCCCAAGATTTGTCTGTAAGGAAAACATATTTCCAGGAAAACAAATGCTCTTTTCTGGTGTCTCATTTTGTATTAGTCCGAATGAGTTGCAAGAGACTGAAAAAAACCCCCAAATTTATCTGTTGAATGTTCAGTTCTCCCCACGGATTTGTCCTCTGCAGAACAAAACTGTATGTAAGGTAACAGGCAGCCTGGTTAAGTGAGGGTATTTCAAAGCTCACATTGTCAGAACATCATTTTTTTCCATTATCTGAAGTTTGCAATCTTTCACCTGGTTTTGGTCCCCAGTTCAGCCTCTCAGATTCTGCATCATGAAGAAACGAGATGGAGGGTTTCAGCCTAACACGGCTGCTTAAACAGTCTGTAAAGCTCAGAACCTTACCACTGCTATAAAATCAACAATTCATGAGTAAGCACCACACATTTTCTTGTAGAAGGTGATGCTATGAAAAGGAAGATCAGTTTTTCAGAAAGAGCTTATTTTTATTCATCCTGGTATTGCCAACATGTCTGAGAAGGTTCCTCTTGAAAATACAATCTCCCAATTCTATTCATCTTTTCTAATTGTGTTCAGGTGGTGACACCAGGTCAGAAAAGCGAATCATTTCAACTTTCTACTTACAGTTATTTTATGCCCTTCCTTCCAGCCTGATTGCAGTGATGCATAGATCATTCGCATTAAAATACTAATAGCTGTTTTCATGATTATTTTAAAAAGGCAATTTGCCTGCTTTGTTTCATTTAATGCACAGAGAAATTAGTACCATCTTACCATGTCTTTAAAGCCTCCAAGTATCGCTGCTGTAATGATCCCCAGGAATAGCCCCACTATGTTCAGAATCGTTGCTGACCAAAGCAAGTGGTAAAGGTGGATGATGTCCTGGCAGCTGCTGACATCAATGTATTCATAGTAGCCTCCAGAAATCTCTACTCTGCTAGATTAGAAAAAAAACCCCAACAATAATGATAAAAAAAATGCACCATGCATCATAAAACCTAAGCACTCCTGCTGGACAGTAAAATGCATTCTGCAATTTAATGATAGCCTGGACCTAACTACTGAGGGAGCGGGGATAAAGCCTGCCAGATCCCATGCTTGTGGCATCTGAGATCTCCCTGCATGACAACGGCAGAAGATGGCTCGATCTGTTGTGAAACAAACAAGTCCTGCAAGGCTTGCAAATACCCAAATGACCTTGAGTCTTTGCCTCTGATTTTTACCATCTGAAATCTCCGCAGAGATCCTGGAGGCTTCCCAAGGACAAACCAGTCTTGGAATTACTCAGAGAAATCAGTTCGTGTCTGGAGGAGTGGCAGGTGCCCCTCAGGGCAGCACTGGCTGCTCTTCACAGCCACAAGAGCAGCTGGGTGGGACGGGCACAGGCCAGCACAGCTGGCCTCCTGGCACTGCAGGGCTTGGTCCTGAAGCACATCCAGCTCAGCTGCCTGCCCCTTGCAGCTCTACAACGGGATGGGCTGGCAGCCATGGGACCCTGGCAGAGAGAGGCCTTTCTGCTCACGGTTTTGAGCTTTTCCACAGGCAGAAAAGAGATGGATAAAACTGGGTTGAATCCACTTAGGTCATTATTTTGGAAAGGGAAGAGCGGCTCCTGCAACACATGGGCTGGAGTCTCGCAGGCAGGATTCTTCAGTATTGACTCTGACTGCCACTTGGGGCAACAGGCTGGCCTTTGGCATAGCTTACCAGATGTAGTGAGCTACAGCAAATTCCCCTTAAGAAAACATATTTATTGGGGACAAACAATAACAAGGCCTTATGAATTACTTATCTCCCAGCTCACATACGGGGTTAGGCTCAAACTGCACGAGGGCTTTGAGGAAATGGGGAAGAACAGGCTGGTATTTAAAGCCAAGAAGCAAGAGATCCAGGCTCAGCTCCCCAGCAGATTCTGTGAGGCCTGCAGGAACCTGCCCCCTTTCACAAGAGCCACCCTCCTTCCCTCATTACTCATTTTTGGTTTCCTCTTCTCCTTTTTTCCATATCTTGTTGCAGCAGGCCACTGCAGAAGCCATTGCAACAAGGAGACAAGGATCTGAAGCAGAATCAAGGCAGAGCATAACCACACGTTGTAAAACCTGTATTAGCTTGCATGACCTCTGTATAACCTGAGCACATACCACGACTGCCTTTAACAATACAACCTGTATGTACTGTTTGCAAGAGCTTGTTCCTGTGGAGATGTGTGAGTGCAAGGCTCCCAGTGAGCCTTGGTGTAGCACCAAGGACATTCAGCATTGTACAGTAAGTACAGCACATACTTAGCAACTGGAAGGGGCTCAACCAATGCTGCCATAGCCGGGGTTCCCAGCATCAGGAGGGATGCAAGATTGCTGTCACTTTATCTGTATTTTCCATCCTTTACATAATATGTGAGCTAACCAGCTTTGAGTGTCTGTGCCTTTCTTACTGAGATCCCAAGAGTCAGCACCTCCTCAGTGCAGAACAATTGCGTGGTACTAAGCTAGATTGATATGGTAACAACTGATATATCAGAGAGGTGAAAATGGGTCAGAGGCAGGACCCTGAACCAGCCAGCCAGTGTGTGTAAAAAAATAAAACAACCAAAAAACCCCAGAAAAGTTACAAACTTTTCTATTCCAATCACTTCTCTGTGTGTCACTCTCTTCAGCTAGTAAAAAGGTATTGTGTTCTGTAAACTGCCAAAGGAAAGCGTGAACTTCACCCGTCTGCAGTGGCTTCCACAGAAACAAAGTCCTACAGAGACCAGGGATTACCCTTCCCAGCTTGCAGAACCACCCCAGCTCGCAGAACCACCCTCTCCCAACAGAAGCTTCTGATCTTTCTCCACCACCATCAATGATTCAAGTGGGGGCCAGCCCAACTAAGTACTGTGAGAAATGCTGAGCCTGAAACAGCCTTGGGCAAGAGCCAGCACTAAAAAGATCAATTTATTAATTGCTTGCTGACACACATTAGACACTCCAAATGATATAAGCAGCACATGCTATAAATTAAGTTGGTTTAGGCACAGTAGCCAGATCTAATGATGGTGTGATCACTATGCAGTGGTTCTCGATTGGTAAGCACCCTTCTGACTCATCTTTGCACAGTGCTGGTACACCTTCCAACCTCTTGTAACCATGAAAGATATTCACTGGGCAGAGAGGACACTGATTTATGAACACACAGGTGGCACCAGCCTGCGAACTCTCCTCCCTGTTACCAGGATGGGGAATGAAACAGTGACAAGGTGAGGAAGAACAGTGTCACAGTTTTTAAATCTTCAGTCTTCTAAAACAAATTAAAACCCAGTGAACAAGCAATGCCAACAGAGAAGGAAGGTGTTAGGACAAGGGACACTCAATAGGGGAAAAACTGGGGAAGGCACCAAGTGTGGAAATAAAGGAAATTCTGGCCCTCTTCATTTTTCCAGCTGGGCTGGCCCAGAGAATGCTCACCTGTAGCTGGGACAGCTTTAGTGTATTTCATACCTCCCTTTACTTGGTATCTTTTATTTAGGAGTCCTTGTGGCTAGCAACCACAGCTTTAGATACCTTTCCACAACAGCTGTCATTAACTGATACTTTACTCCTGCCCTGGCCTGGTCGTTCAGACACCTGGAGACCAGCATGACCACTGCTCGCCCTTCCCACAGCCAGGAATGGTATTTTTGGCTTACTTTCCACAGTTGTACAGGTCACAGCAGAAGCAGGTGTTGGTTTTTATTTTCGGTGTGCAGGGCGCACGGCGCTGTGGGTGACAGATTGCCTGTGCGAATACAAAAAAAATACATAAAGCACATAAGGACATAATCACCAAACACTATTTCTGCTGCTATTTGGCCTGCTCTACAGGCAGAGATTTTGCACTGATCTCCAGATTAGCCCCAGGCAGACCTTTCTTTCCTTATCTTGCAGCACAGCTCCTACAAAGTACACAGTTACACTGGAATAAAGACACACTAGATTAGAAAAGACCAGCATTTCCTTTCACTATGGGGAAGTCACAGATAAGCACGTGTCTGCGTTGGAAGGGCGTTGTGCAGCTCTCGCAAGCAGCCAAGACCTGGCTGAACTATCCCTCCTCACCACACAGCAAGTCAGAGCAAAGAGTTATCAACAGGATGCTACAAACTAAGAGCAAGATTCCCATATTGGTGAATAACTGACTAAAGCAGTGAATTGTCTGCCTGTGGGTAGTAACACCCAAGTTCACATGGACAGTCTTTGGGCTGAAAAGAGAATGGACCCCATGAATGCCACTGGGCAGTACTTTGCACATCAAGCAGACATGTTAATTTGGAATACAGTGGTTATTCAAAACTATCTGGGAACTCATGAGGAAATCTCAGAGGGACTCTCAGTGCACAGCAAAGGTAGCTGAGGATGTTCACACACACTATCAGTATGTAGCAGGAATATCCACCCCCAATGGGCTTCTCTTTGGAGAAGACAATAGACAGTAGAGGTGCAGAGGCTGGTATATGTTGCTCGTATCCACAGAAATTACTGCTGTCTGAGCTCCTAACCCACCACCCTGCTCCTGTAATGAATGCGCAGCTAAAGATCTAGAAAAACTGGTGTATCTTCCTATCCCACATCCCCTTCCTCTCCACCTGCTCCTTCACTAATGTGGCAGTACCAAGCACAGAGAAACTCACTTTCCGAGTCCTCCCAGCACCCTGCTCCTGCCCCAGGCCCAGCCTCCCACCTCCTCCTCACTTCCCAGACCTCTGGTACACCGGCGCAGCAGCCTAGCAGCAGATTCCTCCACCGGCAACATGAAGTTGGCCCCCTCCCAGAGACAGCACCACCAAACTTGCTCTCACCTCTGGTGGGGTGGTACTCTTGGAGTAGTACTGACATCGCCCTGCGTACAGCGGCCTCAGATCCTGCCGACAAAAAAGCACTAGGCTTAGCATTGCAGCAAAATCAAAATCAGCTAGCTGGTCTGGGGAAAGGGGCCAGGCTTTAGAGAGACCCTGCTCTCGCATAAACACCTCGATACAGTGGCTGTTCCGCAATATCCCCACCCACAGCAGCCCCCCCAAGCCCGAGGTCCCCTGTTTAACCCTGGTCCTTGGAGGCATGTGTTTGTTGCAGCTAACGCAGGAGGAGCAGGTTCTTAAGCCAGGCTTGTCTGCGTGAGGGCGGCCACCCTGAACTGAATGATTCATTCCTCATCCCCCCAGACACATCCCAAGGCTGCCTGACATGTTTCTGAGGGTTCTTCATGCTGAATCATAACAATTTCTCATTAAACTGTTGGCAAATTTGTCTTTCTGGGCTCTTCAGTGACCTGTGGGAAAGCTCTGGAGGATTACCAATGGCTCAGCCTGCAAACACGCATTAATGTCTCACTTTGGGGCAGCCTGGTTCCCAGGACAAAACCTCAAGGAAAGCAACGCTGGATGTGCATCCACATCAGCGAGCCCTTCCCAGGAGCAGTCAGAATTGCTCCCTGGGCACCTGATCCAAAGCTCAGGGTGGCAGGGCAGCAGCAGGCGACAAGGGGAACACTATGTCCTAGTGCGGCAGGAGCACGTCTCCAGCAAGATGGTGACATTTTTGGACTGTTAAAGGGCGAAGCGAGGCCAAAAGCATGTCCGTTCATCAAGAGGCAGAAACCAGAGCCCTTGTCATCCCAGCTGCTCAGTTCTGGCTGCCTCAGATACGCAGACATCCCTGGGGCCAGCCGGGAGGAGATGCCAGCTCATGCCATCACCCGACCCATGAGGTCAGCACCTAAAAATCCCAGAACAAGTCTGCGGGGCTCAGACCCACATGACTACGATCAGGAATCAGAGGACCTTCACCTTTTTATCAAAGCTAATGCTTCACACGCCCTTGCAAGGGACGTCAGAGATGGCCAAGACTTGCTGGTTGCATCCAGACAGATGGAGACCTATCACGCAGCTGATCAGAGCGGCCCTTTGCTCTGTCAGCAAATCCTGCTGTCCAGACGTCTTTCTACCATTGGAATGCTCAGGGGCAGGAAATGAGAGCCAGCTTTACAAGAAGAATAACAAGCCAGCTGACACGGGGAGTTTCTACTTCATGGGTAGTTCTGACCTTCTGAAATTCCTTCCCATTCTGATCACAAATAAACCCCAAATCTGTCTTTTTAATCCCGTTTTGACAATTTTTTTTTTTAAAAAAGTCGAACTGCAGAGTTGCAGAACAAAAATCTGTTTGCAGTTATAAATTTCAATTAAAAAGTTTAAATGGAATTGTGGTTTTTAATTTCTATACTAATAACTGGAGCTTTTACACGTCCCACTACTAGCAATTGGTCATGACAGCAGCAGCTCATATATGTCATCAAATGGAAACTGAGAACCTACTGCAAGTGCTTCCTGTTTGTACTGTAACACTTTAATGAGCTTCATATCAAATTGCTTCATTCTAGCACAACGGTAGATCCAGTGGTTCAATCAGCATTAAGATCTACCTCTGCTAACATTTAAAATACCATAGATGTTACTGCTCATATACTGTCCCTGGGCAATAGCTGTAATTCACATGACATCTTACAGTTTTGAGACTCAGTAAACACACAAAGCATACATAAAAAAACAGTTTCAAGATCTTAATGCTTGCTGCTAATTTCAAAAATATTTTTGAAAAAACGATACATTTTTCTAAAGCTTATGATTTAAAACAGGATTCAGCACATGACACATTTACAGGGTTTGATGTGGCCTGACAGGGGATTACAGACACCATCACTTGTTTTCTAGAGTAAAAGCATTGCAGGACCTGTGTTTTCCTGAAGGCACTTACTATGTGTCTGGCAGCAAAGACGCCGTCTACTATGGCACAGCAGAATGCAGCAATGACGCCAAAGCTGATGAAGACGATCGATGCAACCAGCTGAGAAAGGAAAACAAAGCAAAGTATCATCTGCCTCTCCACAACCAAGTGTTTCATGCACTCTCCACAAGGATATAAACCACAGTCAATACACCCTCAAGCAATCAATGACCCAAATGTTCGCCCGGGCTACACAGACTGGTCTCATTGAAGTCAATGGGATGTGCATCTCAAAGGAGAGTGTCTGCTCCTGCAAGGCGGCAGGAGTAGCAGCGTTGTGCCAGTCTGGTTCTCTGGGGACTTGATATTGCAATGCAAGTTTTTCCGTGACTCCAAAGCACTAAACTTAGGCTGAGGATACACCTCCTCTTCTGGTTGCTGCTGCTGTCCTTAACTGTTCCCTGGAGAGAAAGGAGGGGATTTCTTCTCTCCCCATCCTGGAGTGCTGTGGGGAGCTGCTCCAGTGAACACTTCCCTGTGTTCCGTAAGGCTGTGAGGACATGGGAGGCTGCTGTGTGCAAACCTCTCTGGTGGGGCTGCGCCTTCAGGAAACAACGCTTTGACACAGGCATAAGCACAAAGCCATGAGATCAGAAGACAGGTGACCAGCCTATGCCATCAGTGTCGTACACCCTCATAGGAGCCTGGCTGGGCTCCTCAGCGTCAGATTGCAGCGAGCGCAGCCCACGGAGCCTCCCCCCTAGCCTGGCGGAGCTGCAAGATCGATCCCCACCTTCAGCGCAAGGAGGGAAGTCAGACAGGTCTGATCCTCTTCTGCATCCGACCTGCCCATTTGTAAAATCAGGGTGAAGGCATTCAGAAGGTAAAACAGAAACGCTCAAATCCCAACCCCAGTATGAGAAAAAAAGCCTCTCCTCGCACCAAACACTTTAAACACCACCTCTGCCAAAGTGCCAGTGCTCAGCTGGGGAAACCGTGCATGAGCGCTGACACGACCCCTCTCCGTGCTCCCCAGCAGCAGCTCAGCTGCTGCCGGCAGGCTCCAGACCAGCTCAACATACACACAGATCCTAATCCCCCTCACCAAAGCACATCAGGAATACCAACAGGGCTGCGAAGGGATGGCAAGCCTGGCGTTCGGACAGACAGGTTCACAGAGACATAGCTTGAGGAACAGCAGTATTTCCATTTAAAGAACTGGAAACTTTAGTGGGTTTTTCCCTGGTGGTTTTCCATTCCAGCAATCACAGCCTTCAAGTGTTGGCTGCTGGCAGCTGTTAAAAGCTGCTTCTCCACAAGTACAAGGGTGATTCTGGTCATCGGGAGCTTTGAGTGACAGTAAAAATCACTAATAGCACAAATACAAAAATAATCATTAGCTTGGCCAGTGCTGATAGATACCTCAGGTCTCCTGGCACAGGGGATGTTTGTTTTAAAGCTCCAGGTGCTAAGTTTGCTTGAAAACCTTGGTTCCTGCCACTGCACAAGGCTCTAGTTCCCCTTGTCAAACACAAGCCAGAAGGATCCTAGATGCATTTTGAAAGTATCTCAGGATTTTTAGGTTAATCACACTGTTTTTACCTAAACCTCCCTCAGTGAAAACACAACTTCCTCCAGCAACATCCATGTGCACACTGGGTCAGCCTGAGCAATGACTGGAGATGCAGAAGGGCTCACTCGGGACAGTGGAAATGGTCCCTGTACAATTGCTTACTTCAGCTTCAAAATGAGACAAAAATAAATGGTTTTCTAGATGAGGCAACTATTCAAGATGTACGCTGTCCCACTGCAAATAAGCACTGCAGCAGCAGATAGAGCGGACCGTGAAATTAACCCAATGACCATACAAACAACTCACGGCCACTAGTAACAAGCTGTTGCTGGAATATTAGATGCTGTGCCACGAAGTACTTGCAGATGGCAGCAGGTGACAAGTTTTGCAGGATCAGGTCCTGTGCTGGGACCCTGTTTCTGTCAGCTGTAAATACCAGCATTTCCTCCCCACTCAGACCCACACTACCCCCACAGCTGGGTCACAACCTGCGCCACCCATTACAGGAGACACACTTTCACTACCACGGCCAGTTAAACCACACAGTGGGAGAAAGCACAGCTTCTTACAGTCTCTGTGGAAGAAATGGGTTTTATGGCTTAGGTTATTTTGTAGCAAGTTTAGTTTTTCTCTGTACTGTCCTTTGTTTCATACGTACATGAAAGAGGATATTCTCCCTAAATAGCATGACCCTTGGAGACGGGATGTGAGCCAAGCACTATATATATACAATTAGGGTATTTGTCGGTCGCCCCTGCTTGCAGATAGGAGCTGCTAATATGGTTATTTAAAATAATACAAGGTTAATGATGATACTTTCATAACAGTCCTACTAGGATACAAGGATCTGGTGTTAGAAATGGGTTTGCTCACTTCATTTACACACAGTTTCCTCTCTCACAGCTGGTAAAAGAAAAGCCTGAAAACCAAATGCTCAGAATTTATAATGAAGAAAATCAAACAGCAAATAAAACCACACAAATTCATTTTAAAAATCCCATGGTTTTCAACTAATCTCATGATTTGCCAAGAAGATTTTTGATTTGGGATTGACAATACTGCGACTAGAGCAAGCAAAACTCCCTCTCAAGAGCCAAGTGCTAACAGCGATTGGTCTTTGCTCATCTAACTCCTGCTGAAGTTAGCCACACTGAGCAGCATTCAGTCAAGAAAAGACAAAACTGGGTTCAGATAGTGCAGGAACCACAAAGCAGGAGCGTCCTGGGCTGAGGTTCCCTTTAGGTCTCGGTCCAGCGACAGATGGGCTGTGAAGCTGCTGGTTATTACTTTTCCATGGCACGGACAACTGTCACAAAAGCACATAAAACGCTGACTCCTCACTTGAAAACTGCTGAGCGGGCAGCTCAGGTGTAAGTCAGAGCTGCCTGCAGTGCCAGCAGGCAGGCGGGCAGCTGGCCCTCCCTGGGGGGATGAAAGCTCTCCCTTACTTTGACAAGGGAGAAGTGCAGACGCGTGGCATGAAAGCCAATATGCTTGGGTGGGAAAAACAAGAGAGGTCTATTCCTGTCAGCAGGCTGGAGAAAAGCGAGGAGCATTGCTTCAGGTTAGCTCTCCCTGTCAGCCACACTGGCTTGCTTGACTCATGCTCCCCAGCCACCTTACGGGCAGAAACACGCACAAGAACATGGCAGCAGAAGTTGCTTTTATCTCTTCCTGCCATCACCGAGGAGCAACTGCGTAACCAAGATTGCCTTTTAGCAAACTAGGACACTGGGGATGTTCACAGATAATAAAAGAAACCAATAATCCTGCACTGTCAGTGGCACTATGGAAACATGTAATGGAGAAAGCTGCCACTGTAAAGCGCTCCTGGGGAATGAGGGGATGTGCTAAAGCATGGGGACAATAAGTGACAGCTACTACATGTCCTTTCTGTGGTCAGAGCAGAGACATGCTAGCTGACAACCGAGGCAGCAGCGACGCAGTCCCTGCAAAGCTGGGTCATGCCTGCTTTTTAGAGCACAAAACAATAGAGACATGAAAAGAATAAACATGGGTTAACCAGGGCTCTTCAGAATAAACAAACGAGTCAAGTCAGAGCCACGCTGTCACTCACAGACAATCCTGTGAGGAATGCAGGACTGGCATAACATGGTCATTGCTCAACCAGACCCTGACATGCTGCTAATACATGACGAGCAAGAGGCTTGGAAACCCTGCTAGGACAAAAAGACCAGGACATCTTGCTCTTGCAGAGCCAGGGTGAAAACAACAAAAAATATCCACTGGGAAACCCACCTGCCCTGCACCATGTCTGACTGCATGAAAGGCAGTTTTCCTCTCCTACAGGCTCTGCCTCACCCTGCTCTGCAGGGAGCATGCTATTTGCAAAGCAAAGGGCAAGGCAGCCCAGCCCAGCCTCTGGATTAGGACAAGCAGATATTTCTCCCAACTCTGAAGCCTGGCAAATGTACTTTAGCCTCCGCCAGCAGCAGACCCTGCTAACCTGATTCCTGAGCCCCCCTGCAGAGGCAGCTCCATCCCTGCAAAAGCAGGCAGCAGTGCTGGGCCAGCGGGACAGGCTGCAGGGACAGCGCAATTGCCCCTCGGCCCTATCCAATCTCATACGAGGAAGGATGGAGGGATCTTGCTGCCAGAGCATGGGGCAGCCACTGGGGAGGGGGATTGCAGCTGCTCTCCCAGGAGAGCCAGGCAGAGGCAGGCATGCCCACAGGGCACTCCAGGAGCTGGACTGTACCTCCCCACATGCTACCTCTAGCCAGCCACATGCAGCAAGCAGAGAAAACAGGCTAGGAAAGACTAAGCTCAAACAGCCTGCCAGGACTGCCTCAGCTACCAACTTCTTTTGATCTCTCTCTCTACTCACACCTTTTGCTAAATTCTCCCCAAAGACTTCCCCCCACCCTAAGCCTTGTTACTGACTCCTCCAAGCACTCCAGCCTCTACCAGCACAGGCATGAAGATGAGGGGTTTGTGAAACAGTGTTTGCAAGACATGTTTAGGGGCCACCAGAGACCAAGCCAAGCCCACACAAGTCTCCTGTGCTTGCCAGAGGGGATAATCTGGGCCAGCTTTGTCCCCATTGCACAGAGAGACTCCCCTTCCACCCCAGCACAAGCTCGGTTGTGATCATATCGTATCAGCAGCGCTGGTCTCATCTGGTTTGTACTATCTGCATATTCACTGCCCACCTGCTCTCTTCCTAACGTTGCTCCCATGGGATGGGACACCAGAGACCTGCCCAGACAGTGGCTGCCCAGCCCCAGCCCACAAAAGCCTCCTTGCAGCATGAGGAGGGAACCAGCGAGTGCTGTGGTCTGCACATCTGGTCTAGCCAGCATCTTCTGTGCTTCTTGGGTCCTCAACTGCTGCTTTACAGCACACAAAGTTTCTTGGGTTTCCTTCCTACCTGAAGAGGTGTTTGGAAACAAGGACCAGCAACACACATGTTAATCAGCAACACTGGAGAAGTTCGTTGTGTTTCAGTTACACCAGTCTTCATGCTTTTTGTCGTGTCTGTATCTTGAGTGACTTGTTCCCTAGGCATATTTAGAGCAGACAGCTCTGAGCACTCCTGTCCTCGGGAAGGACTTTCTCCTGGGCCCTCTAAGGGTTTTCACCTCCAGTTTCTGGGCTGGCTGTTAAACCACCTGCTTGATCTTCTTCTCTGTCCTTTGCTTAGAATAGATAGTGGTCATTTTTGCAGAGCTCCAAGCCTCTGATTTATTTTAAAAGATTTAAAATAAATGTATTATGTTTATGTTATTTATCATATTGTGTATCGCATACCGTGACAGCTAAACAGAAAAAGCTCTGGGCATGAGTCGGTGAAGCACTGACTATCCTGAAAACTCCAAACACGCAATTTCAAGCCCTTTAAAAAAAATCCCACTGAGTTCAATGAGACTGTGTATAGCCACTTTGTGCTTCCTTGAGTGTTTTGTTTTGGTTTTTTTTATTATTATTTAAAAATATCAGGGTTAACAGCCTTGTTCTCCTGGGCTGCCAGAAACCACCTCTAGTTATAAAGAGGTATGCCACACTACCTTGGGAGAGTTAGGAAAACAATACCCTTTACATACAAAATTTGAGTTTCACTAAAGAAAGTTGTCGTTTTTTTTAAAAAAGCTGTTATGACGAACTTACCATTTGCCTTTTGTTTTCTATCAAGTTTGATCCAATTATTCCAAGAAATGACCCAAAACCAAGCTGAAAAACAACATATTGTTAGCATTTAGATCAGGATGATATCCAACATATTTTACAGACACACAGAACGCAATTCAATCCAGAAGCAGCAAAGGAACATACTGCAGATGTGTGAGCACTCTTCCCTCAGCAAGGAATCAGTGGAGTCTCTCACTAGCAGGAACTATCAAGTGCATCCCTTAGATGACACTAAAAGCGTGTGTAGAAACCAAAAGGATGAGTTCTGAATTCCATCCCCTCCCCAATGATGCTGAGAAATGGCTGGTGGATGAGGATATGCGCAGCTGTCTTGAAACAAACCTATGAACACTCAGGAGCCTCCAGATGCAAACCTAGCAGTGCTACATCACTAGCATGTACCGGATCAGGCTTTTGTAACCTCACCAAGGGTGCGAGCAACCACCTCAGAGAGCTTTTTCATGTGAAGTATAAAATAGGGGAGAATGATACTTGGGAAAATTTAGCAGATTTCTGCTGCCTTCTGCTCCTCTCTCATTTCCAGGGGTGAGGATGCATCGACCAGGGTCTTCTACCAGAACAGCTCATGCCAGCCCAGCCAACAGAATAAACTACTCCAGCAAAAGCACCTTTTCTTGCCACCATTAACTGACAACACTGTTCTTATTTCAGCTCAGTGAAGTCAGCCAGGAGAGCGATTTCCCACCTCCTTTCTCCATAGCCCTAAGCTATTTAGCTACACTAAATAGAAGTTTCTAGGACAGAGCACACCTCAGCCAGGCCAGAAATGAGGACTTCAACCAGGAACCACGGAATACAGGGGGAGATGCAGAAGTACTTCTGTGTCACACTGAGAAAGGTCTTTGATCAGTGTAGAGCATATCCAACCCCACTTCTATGGGTCAGCAAAATGAGAAATGCTGGAGAAGTCCTACAGACGGACCGGTCATATTAAGCAGGTACAAATCCAGTCAATGGACTAGGGGGACAGTGAAGATCTGGGTGAGAATGCCAAATAACTGGCCAACTCCTCAGGAAGCAGAATAAGGCATGAGACAAGCTGCAGTGATTCAAGAATGAGTCAACTAACCTGGAATCAATATTTTAAGACCCAGAAACAGAAAACAAAGGTTTAATAAATCCGATACCAACAAGCAGAGGCACATGCAGAGATTAGCATACACAAACGTGATGAAAAGTTGGACTTAAATCTTCCCCTGCTCTGCTTAAGCCCAGTACCATTTGGCGCAGTGCCGCAGGCAGCAAGGGCTGCCGGCTCCAACAGCAGGATTAGAGTGGAGCAGCCTCTCAGGCTGCTGCTTCCCAGCTGCCTGCCTTCCACTCTGAGCTCTTGGAGACCGTTGTCCCCACATCAGGGGCAAACTACCATGGTGGGAAGAACAGCAACGAAGCCAAGTGCTGCTTAACACTGGGGCAGCAGGCAGGCAGGGCGCAGAGCCAGCGGCATTGCTGAACTGCCCCAAATAGATCTGCCAGTGCTTCTGGGCTTATTATTTTGCTCAGCTTAGGCAAGCAACAACCCCCACCTTCCCCAAGTAACAGGAGTTTTACAGCTCAATTCCAGTCCCCAAACCTGGGAGATCCAGGCATTAATAGCAACATGGATCCAGGCGTCATTTTCAGTCTGGTGATGTTCTGCAGTAAGGAAGTTGTGTGGCAACACACACCTAAGGCAAATGCTTAAGAAACATGTTTTGTGCCCTTTGAGCTTGATCCAACACGTTTAAGAGAAATGCCCATGTGGTGTTTCAGAGCAGCTTCAAGCCAAAAGGTGAAATACTTAAGATAATTCAAAAAGAAGAAATTAGAGCAAGTCTGTACATCCAACAGGTGAAGACCAAATAAATCAGTGGATTCTCATTAATTAATGGGAATACTCATTGCATTAATGGGAAAACCACCATTTCTTCAACGGATGGCACAAAGAGATCTTAGCAATCTGCATCAATTTTATCACTTATTTGCTGGTGGATATGATGCCCTGGGATGTCTGTCTGAAAGGAGGACAGGACACAAAATGAAAGTGATTTTCCAGAGTAAAGCCCCAGGCTAACACACTTGACAAGGAACCATTACAGAAGAGGTTTGCCAGTCAAAAACTAAGAAAGGTCAGTCATTTACTCAGATGCTGGAAGCTGGTGTAACTCGGAGACAGCACAGGTATCTCACAAAGCCTCGCTTCCCCAGGGGCGCTTGCCCTCTGCACCTGATTGTTACTCGTCTGCTGAGCATCACTGTTACACTCTGGGATTCCCAGGTCAGTCATCTAGCCATAGCTGAGGACATTTCCCAGAGGCACAGCTGGTGTGGTCACAGATGTGGTCATGAAGGTGTCGGTGGTCACAGAGGAGGGTGAAGGCAGCCTGGCTACAGGACATGTCATTGCACCCTCTGCTTCAGCTCCTCCAGTTGTGTCAATGGGGAATTGCACTGTTTGGTGGAAAAAAAGAAAAAACAACCCTCCAAAAAACCCAACCAAACAAAATCCCACTGATATGCGGAAGGTCTCCAGTGTCCTTCCTTGGGAGCAGAGGCCTGGGAAGATAATCCCCCACATCAGACAGCCACTTCTTTTCACGTTTCCTCCTTGCACAAGAGGTGCTTGCCCAAGACACACAAGTTAAAGGAGGAAAGAACAGTGCATTAGGCACGGCAGCGATGACACATGTGATGTCCCAGGAGATGATCCCACCCACGGATCTGGTCCACACATGGAGAAGTCACCCAGCACACAAAAGAGACTTCTGTCTCTATCTTTTCCTTACCAATGCAGGGCACTCAGGGCATGACTAACGGTGGTGCACCTCTAATGGTGCACAGAAACCCCTGATAGAGATGCATGCCGGCCTAACATTCATTTGAAGTTCTGGATGACAAGACCTGCAAGGAGCTGCTTCTTCAGGGCTGTGGAAGCTACCTGCTTGGGGACAATTCACCGAGTACTCATTACCACAGCAAGCCCTTTTTCCACAGCAAAGGGAGAAATCCCAGCTTGTTATGAAACACCAGCTATTTTAAGCACCTGCTGAAGCATCCAGCAGCACACTGAAATGTTTTCCTGTGCGTGGAGAGAGGCGAGGTTGTCACACATTTCCACACAGCGGATTAATGAACTAACGGAGGGGGAATTTGGTGACAAACACTGTCAGGGTGCCTCTGAATAAAGTAACTCAATGCCCTTCCCAAGTCCAGGAATTTGTTAATTCCTTCAGTAGACTGAGTCTTACAGAAGTGTGAGCGATGCTGACATTCCCAGAGCATAAATAGCACAGGAGATGTCAAGGAGACATGAACAACAGCCTCTACCCATCTGCATCAGTCTGCAGGACCTGCTCTGAAGCATGATGTTCAAGTCAGGCTGACGGAGCATATGCTAAGTGTGGAGAATTTGAAGCCAGCCTGTCACCTTTCTCAACATCTTCCTTCTATAATTCTCTTTAAAAAAAGATCAGGCCTAAACGGAGGAGTTACTGGGACAAGCCAGAAAACCAATCCTAAACCAGAGTCCCAACGCAGCCTAACAATGTTCCACACTAATGGCTGTAAAGGGCTTTCTTCAGTCATAGAAGAGCTTTTCCACAGAGAAGTATAAACGTCCTTGAGATCGCCATGTGTGGCAAATAAATCAAACCGCAATAAGGCAAGAACAAGTTGCCACCTAGTTACCTGGACTGGCTTTAAGCCTCTGACTTCACGGCTCCAAACCTAAATGCAAAGCACTCCACACTTACACCAGAAGCCTCTAGCTGAGGGGCTGCAGTTATGCTCAACCAGCTAAGACCTCAAACTTGGCTGCAGCTCAGTCCTTTTTGTGCTTGTTTTTGAGCATGTTTCAGACACGCACAGGAACAGACCAGGACTTGCCTTCCAGCTAGTTTTAGACCTCTGCTCATACCAGGAGGGGCATGATGTACTTGCCCCTTATGCTTCTGCAGGAGGTTATACATCTGCTGGCAAGAAGGCTGGGCACCATCGGTCTTCTCTGATTTAAGCTATTTGAAGCTACAAGATTCTCCTTTCCCATTTTCATCTGTTGATAACAGAAAAGAAGAAATGGATGTGCTAGCTGCTTTGATGCGCACGCTCCCCTGGCAAGCTGCCACAGCTATGCTAACGTGCTTCTCCTCATTCAAGAACTCTGAATCGTTAAACACTTCTGTAAATGACCACAAGTTCACATGAACAGCATTTCAAGATCTGGTGTCTCAACTGTTCTTGGCACCTATGACCCTTCTTTGCCTTACTTCTGCCTGGGGTTAATGTGATGTATGCAAACAAAGAAGTTCTAAGGTTGCTTTGACTGACATAAGACCTATTTATCTGTCTCACTGTTAGCTCAAAAGCATGTCATTACCTAAGCTCAGAGGAAGCTGCCACTTGGATGGGATTTCTGCATGGGAATGAGCAGCAGGTGCAAAATAATAATAAAAAAAATAAATCAAATGGCAATGAAGTAGCTGAGCATAATATTCAGGACAAGATCACCCTTTATAACATTTGCAGCATTACAAGGGACTTTGTAGGCAATAAGTTTTCTAGACCTACCTAGGAGTTCTATACTTACAATAACCCCTGGGTAATAACCTCCAACAGTCACATTTTGGGTTCTTGTTGTAGCAGCTAGGCCCACCGTTAGAATTAATACTGACACAATGAGGAGAGTCACAGTTACGTAGAGGGAATTTCTTTTTCTTCTATTGAACGACCCTAAAAACACACATACACAACAGAATTTGCTGATTCCATCTGGGGACAGTCACGGTACCGCAAATTTCTCCTCCCACCACCAACTACATTGTGGAGAATTTTCTTTCTTCTGACTTAAGAGTATTTTTGGGTTTGGCTGTCACTTTTCACCTTCACTAACATGTTTTATCAAGCGTTACTAGGGCATCTAAATTCACATTTACTTATCATTGCTCTGACGTAGATGAAGAGAGCCTTAAGAACTGTAACTTTGCAAAGCTCCTTTGGATACATCGAAGCCTTCCAGCCCCTCTGGCCTGGGGCAGTTGAGCTAATGAAAAATATTACCATTAGGCATTTATATATTTTCTGATCTGTTTACTTACAGCAAGTTAAATAACCACACTGTATGCCACTTGTTTTGAGTGGGGAAATCTGGGCTGCAATCATGTCATAGGGCATCCACAATTTTCCATGTGAGATCACCAGTAACAGCCACTTCTCCTCCTCCTATAGTATCATCCTCTACATTCACCAAGGACCCAGGTATTTTTAGATGCTTGAATAATGAATTTGTGGATTAGTGAAACTCATCTACAGCTGCCTGATCATGTTTTTTTTTCCTTTTATATATTTATAGATCTCCCAAATGAGCATAAATATAAAATACCGATTCCAACAGCCAAGAGGAAAGCTGACTGCGACGTTACGTTCAGCAACATCTTTAGGCACGTTTGTTTAATGTGTGCTCTGCCATCTTTGCATCGCTTTGTGGAACAATCCTTTTGATTATATTTCATACATTATGTAGACATAACCCAGCACCTACGAGAGCAGCTGGTAGGATAACAGGCTGTAATGGTCCCTTGCGTGCTCCCTGTGGGCTGCTGGGGCCGCCCTGGATCCCATCCCCATGCAACCTGAGACCAGACAAAGGTGTTTTCCACCCCAGAAGCTCCCCAGTGATGTGCATGCTACCAGCACTTCTCAGGGTGTTTGAGAAGGGCAGGGACCTGTTCCAGGAACAAGGAGCTGCTTCCACCATCACTGAGCCTACTCCCTAAAGCAGACCACGTTGGGAACCCCCAGCTGAGGAGTTCAGGGACTCCCTGGCAGCCTGTACGTGGCGAGATAAAATACCTGCAGAAAGCCCAGGAGGAAAGACTCAGCCAAGCCAAGCACAACCTCCCTGTACAAATTATCTGGACAGAAGCACACCAGACCTTGCTGGGCAGCTTTCTGTCTTGAAGATGTACGCCTCAGGTGCCCGCAGGCACTTCTTTAGGGTCTGCACATATTTGCAGCACAGCTAGAGAGATCTTTTCATTCTTACAGCTTTACCAAGGCAGCCATACAGACACACGCTGGTACAAATTGTCTCCCTTCCTCCGCAGGGACAGCTCTCCCCAGGGAAAAGTGCAGCAGCTCCCTGCTGCTCCTCCACACCCACCTCCAACCTGACCACCAGCAGTGCTGCTGGCAGGAGTGCTCCCTCTCCATGCCGCTCCATGCTCTGGGCTGGCACAGCTGCCAAGGGCACGGGGCTGGATAATTTCACCCATGCCAACCAGACGAGCTTGAAATCACAGACCAGTCCTAAACTCAGGGCTTAAAAGCCCAACACAAGGAGATGAAAGGCAAGAGGGGTTTATAAAGAAAAGCAACATCCTTTTTGACTGACCAGTGTCTCTAGAAGGAAAGCCCTCCACCCACAAACCTTCTGCTCATGTCCCAGAGCACAGCCGTGACTACCCCACTAGGACATTACCGGGTCAAAAAGCAAGGAGCCTGACAAGTTGTTTGTCCTTAGCTGGAATGAATAGCTAGACAGTTACTAATTTCAAACAAAATAAAATAAGTGACCCTAGAGAACCCTGAGATCTAGGCTGGATCTTTTATCAGTGATCCTTAGTTTTTCATGACATTTTTTACAGGATGGAGCTAAAGGTATCCAACTGTTTGCTGCAGGTTGCATTTGGGGTTAATCTTTTTATTCTCCTAAATATGCCAAACAAGTTAATAATACAAAATCTAGACTTCTGAAGAGTTCAAAATTCATTAATATATTATGTCATTCTGTATGTATTGCCTCCCAAATACTATAGCTTGTGCCACACAATGTAATAATCATTGAAATGCAAGCATCACATAAACACTTTAAAATTCCCAAGTACTGGGACCAGAGGTTTAGCTGAACAAAACTTTAGAAACTGGAGAAAAAATTGCTACTTTGTACATAGTTTAGTTCTGAAAGAATGAACCTGTCTTGCTTACACATATGGCAGATTACCAAACTTCTGATTACTGCTATGGTTGGGCTGGCAAATGAGCAGAAGGTAAGTAAAACCAGCCATATGTTCCTTACATAGCTTAAACTCTTTACAGCTAGGCTGTGTGGGTGTGCAGATGTTTGTGTGCCATGCACAACCACCCTGCAGAGCACGTCTGAGTGAACGCCATGGGTACACCAGCGTGACATTACACACACAAACTGCTATTCCTGCGTTTCCATCAGAGATGCTTCAAAAAGTTACAATGAAAAAACCTGCAAAATGTGCTATTTTCCTGAAAACCAGAGTGTCCTGTAAGAGCATTGCTGCAGGAAAACACTCTAAAGCAGCTTGACACACTGTTTATGGATTCTGAACTTGTTTCAGGACCATCACGTTTTCCCATCTTACGTTTCTACATTGTTTCCTAGCTCACAACTGGCACACCCTGACATGCAATACAGAAAGGTTTCCAACTGGAAAATTTCTGAAAGCTTTTCAATATTCCTGGTAAGATTAAAAAAAAAAAAAAAAAAGAGAAAAGCTTTTATTCCAAGTCCTGACAAAACCAACCATAATCCTTTCACTTGATATTGGTGAGAAAGACACGAAATTGAGGAGATATTGTGATTACCTCCACTTAGCTCTGTACTGGGATACTAATTCTGTTTTTTCTTTCTCGGAAAACATGTTTTGTTACATGTACATTGAGCAAGTGATTTCGTGCTCCTGCAAGGATGCTGCAGCTGCCCCAGCACCACTGGGCCCGCACAGTATCTCCACCGACAGGTGCTGAAGGACTGCCCTGGCAAAATCCTCCCTCTCAACATTAATTTTTGCTGAAATATTCCCCATCAGATCATTTTCCTCTTTGCCGCTGAGCCCGGTACAGCTTCGCAGACAGAAGCGGAGCTACGACAGCTCTGCTATCTCTGCCTTTAAGCTACAGTAGCAGCTTTTTCTCTGTGATTTACCCAAACCAGGCACCTCAGGACTTGCAGGGCCACCTCAGCGTGAGCACACCAGGTGCTCTGAAACACTGTGCTTAAGTCTGTGAGGAAAATGTAAAGAAATTAACGCCAACTATAGTCTGGCTATTTCTTTTGGTAAAACGGTGCTCAGAAAGATCATTTTTATTTCAAGCCTCGGAAACATCCCCTTATTCTAGTTGCCGTATATAAGCCGCTCTGAAAGCCAGGCTGTAGCAGGCTGTTCCACCAGGTTACGTTAGAAGTTTACAGGGGTGCGTATCTCTGCGCTGCCCCTGATTTACCTCAGTTTCTTCCTGATAATTAGGAGAAAACAGACAAGATGGCACAGGAACAGCACCAGCTTCTCCATCTTGCGCTTTGGGGGGCAAAGCCGCCAGAGCCAACAAGCGCCGGGCAGCCCGCTGAAACTCACCCGGGAGAGGCGGGGGCCAGCGGCACCGGGCCCTCCGCGCCCCCGGCCCCGATCCTGCCCTTCCACCCCTCCGCTAAAGCCGCCACAGTGTGCGGGCTGTGCCCCG
>JAVJGI010000037.1:7451117-7480535 GCA_035590275.1 Ibycter americanus | reverse complement strand
CCTCCCCGGCACCCCAGCGGCTCCCCGCCGCCTCCAGCCCCGCTGCGCCATCTGTCCTTGGCCAAACGTCGCCCTGCACGGCTCCGTGCCCCCCGCTCCCCCCGGGCCGTGCTGGTGGCACACACCCGCCACCGGCCCCGGTTTTGGCTTCTCGCTGCCCGAGCTCACTGCGCCGGTGGCGATGCCCGCTGCTGCCCGGCAGCTCCCTGTATCCCGGCCGGGGCAGGCCCTCCCTCAACCTCCGTTTTCCATATTGTATCTGTAAAATGGGGATAAAAGCGTCTTCCCAGCAGTCTCCGTAATTGCTTGTAAATCACTTTAATGCCCTGTGCTGAGAGGTGCTAACGCAAATCATGTAATTATTTCAAGCCAAAGCATGTTTCATCAAGTTAAAAGAAACTAATTCTATCTGTGCTTCAAAAAAAACCAACCCCACTTTTGTTGGATAAGAGCCTAATTACCAGCTTCTCCCCGGAGAAATGAAAGGGTACGCTGGCAGCAGCGCCAGAGGTGAGTTACCAATGCCCGGATCAATTAATGGCAAAGAACGCGTCCCCTCCAGAGAAACCAGCGGTTATTTACCTGGGGTGAACTAGCGGAGCCCTGTGCTCACTGCCCGTGCCCCGCCGGCCGGTGGGGCTGGCACTGGCCCCCTCCTGCTCTGCTGCCCCCGCTCCGCGCCAGTGATGGAGGGGACGGGTCTTGGCTCCCCCCTCCGCTCCATGCCAGGGCCATGCGGCGGTGTGACCGCTGTGCCGGGGCACGTGTGTCCCCAGGGAGCTGCTGGTGGCTCACAACGGCCCAGGCCATGTTAAACCCCTGCCTTCCCAGCACCCCAGTACCCTCCTGCCCGTCGGTGCCGGTGCCGAGCCAGCCCAGCAGCAGGCGTGCGGTGGCCCCGGCCAACTCGGCGCAGACCGGGGCAGCTGCCAGGCCTCTTTCCTTCCCGCTGTGCCCGTTTGTTAGCATCGCCGGTGAGCGGCTTTCAGCCATGCTCAGGAGAGGAAAAGGAGAAATGGTGCTGGGATAGCGTGGCGCAGCCCTGCAGAAGCCTGAGGCTGATGTCCCCAGTCTCCGGGCTAAGTGGGGCAAGGCAGCCTGTCCCCACCGTTGAACAGGGTCTCCTGTGAAGAGCAGGGTCGCCGGCCCCACTGGAAACACATCAAGGGAATGAGCTGGTGGATGGTGCCAAGCTCCTGCTGGCACAGACGGTGTAAAGCAAGCCCCACCGTTTCTTGAGAGCTGCATGGGGCACAGCCAGGGACGGGCAGCCCTCGCACGCTGCCGTCACACCGCCGGAGCCGTTCCAGGTGCCGCTGCACATGCAGCAGCCAGCGGGGTTCTGGTGGAGCTGGCCTGACACCAGTGCCCCATCCCCCTGCTGCCCCCCACCACTCCCACCACGCTGGCCCCTCACAGCCGCGGGACTCCAGCATGCACCCCCCATGGCCATAATGCACCATCTTGTGCCCATAATCGACAGAAGGGGGAAAATCTGATATTCCCTGGTCCCGGTCTGCAGGGTGTCCCAACAGGGTGTCCCTCTGGATTGTCTCTTGGTGGCTGTGGCCAGCTCTTACAGCCAGGTGGGGGAAGCCAGCGCTGCGCACTCCTAGCTGCTGTCTCAATTCGAAGGGATAAATATAGACCTGCCCCTCGCACTACCCCTTCGCTGCAAAAGAGATTTTGCAAGCATTAACCACGGCCCCGCTGTGACTGACAAGCACATATTGGCGGACGCATGCAGCCATCGAAAGCCCTAGTGATTTGCCAATGTTTATTAACAGCTCCATGGTCTCCCCGGGGCGGAGAGCCCAGCTTCCCCATGTAGGGTGCTGGCTGGCATCGATGGGGACTCGAGTGCGGGGCAGGATGCTGCGAGGGTGTTGCAAAGGGCACCAGATGCCAGGGGGTTTGGGGCAGGATCCTGTTGCGTTGAGCTCACCCCTCTTAGGAAAGCAAGTTATTTTTTGATCCACTCCTGAATGCTGAAGTCCTACAGTGTAGGGAGGGAAAGCAGCGTGGTTCCTTGCAGACAGGCAGAGGTCTTGGCGCAGCAGTGCTCACTCAGCCTTTTTGGGGGGCGCTGGGCGCTGGGGAGCTGTGCTGGGGAGGGGGCTGTGCCTGTGGGTCCCTGACAGCCCGGGCGACATGACACCCATGATGGGGCTGGTGCTGCTGGGCTCAGCCCCGGGCTCCTGCGCTGCTCACGCTCACGTTTCTCTGCATTTCCCACCCAGGGATGGACGGGAACACCAGTGCCGGGGGCATGGACGGCCAGGACAGGAACCCCCACTGGAAGGTGGTGAGTCTTTTGGGGGCCGCTGGCCACCCTCTGAGAGGTGAGGTGGGGGCTACTGCCAAGAACCTGCTTTGTGGCTGATAAATATAACCACTTTGCTATAGGAAATACTGCTTCACCCCTTAGGCAAAGCATAAGCACTGTGTACTGAGAGGGGAAGGGGCAGCAGAGGGTAGACTGGTGGTCCTGGGCAGTGAGGGGGGCCAGGAGGGGCAGGGACACCCAGGCATGGACCCTCCGCATACCTGGCTTTCATCAGGAGGAACCCGCCACTGAGAGCTGACCTGGTCAGGGGCAAGGATGGGGGAAAACCCCCGGCCTCCCCCAGGACACATGTGACCATCAGCACAGCGTGGTCCCACCAGGGATGAACCCCAGCTTTGCTTCGCCACCCAGCATCACCCCAGCTGCCACGGCAGGCAGCAGCCCGAGGCTGTTCAGTGTCCCGACAGGTCCTGCCATGGCTGTGCCCCCTCCCTGCCCCAGCACGCTCCTACCCCACCTCCTGCCGCTCCTCCTGCCCCTTGTCCAGGTGCAAGGGACTGCTCCGAGGCCATCTCTGGTCCTGGACTGCAAAGATAGAACACTGTGGAGGTGTTGCAATCCAGACCTAACCTAGCTCCCTAGCTCCGGGACCTTGGGCAGGGACCTGGCAGTGGGGACAGCCCGTCCTGCCTGGCTGCCCCACACAGACCTCCCTGCCCGTGGGGAGAGCCTGGGGCCTCCTCAGCCTCCCCGTGCTGCCATGGAGCCCTTGTGGCCTCTCCCAGCTGGCAGGATGGGATCCTTCACTGAGTGCTGGATACGCAGCACGAAGCCAGGACAGCCGGAAAGTTTCCCTCCCTGCAAAAACCTTCTGCAGGGCAGAGCTGGGGTGTTCCCTGGCTGAAAGCCCATGGGGGGCTGCCCCCGTGTCCCCCTACAACTCTCCCTCGGTGAGAGCCCATGGGGGACCACCCCTGTGTCCCCCCACAGCTCTAAGCATTGGTAGCAGCTTCTGGGCGAGGGCTCTGCATACAGCCCATGCACTGCCCTCACTGCCTCCAAGCTGCAGCTGGTGTGAAATCCAAAGGGCTGTTCCTGAAGCAGCACTAAGCATCGGCGCAGAGTCCCTCCGAGCGGTCTCCGCTACTCTGACAGTCTGAGAAAAAGTTTACAGAACAGCTGCCCGTAGCTCTTTTATGTAATGGGGAGGAGAGTGGGAGGAAGGAGAACTCCTCCTCCTCCTCTTCTTCCGTCACTTGCTCCTCCGCAGGTGTCCTGGTAGCCAACAGCCCCTCCACCTCCTCTCTCATGTCCCTGCCGGTGACTTGTGCTGGGGCTCCTGCTTCCCTGCTCCGAAATCCTCTGGTTTCATCAGCCCTGCGTGGTACAGGGCTGTGGCCATGCAGGACCTGGCTCGGGCAGAGCTCCAGCCCGGGGTACAGGACCTGAGCCAAGCACTGCCTTCGCTGTACAGGCAGCTGCAGGCATTTTGCCGGCAGCAGTGCTCTGACGCAGGCATGCTCCCAGAAGACCCCCATGGGAGCTTTAACCGGGGCTGATCAGGGCAATTAGTGGGATCGTGATAGTTTACAGCCCCCCTGGGTCTGACCCAGACTCCCCAAGGCATGAATTCGGGCTTTGGAGTCAGTGCGCTCCCCCCATTCTCACTGTTTTGCAGTATTTGTGTGTCTGAGCAGAGTTTAATCCCCCCTGATCCCAAGGTGTTTCCAAGCCAGACTTTCTGCCAAGCTGTTGGCCGCTTCTTGGCTCCCCTAAGGCGACCCGCGGGGTGTAAATATCTCGCTTGTCGGCCCTGGCTCCAACAGGTGCCCACAGCCGGCAGATTTCCATGGCCCGCAGTGCAGACACGGGGCAACCATGCCAGCGCAGCTGCTGCCGGGCTGTGTTTGCCATGGGCATGGTGACCTTGGGGAGATGTGGCCGCGGCGGGCGAGCATGGCCCTGACCGAACCGGGAGCGGCTGAGCCCTGCAGCAGTGTTTGCATTAAAGCACAGGGAGGCAATGAACCCACCCAGATCTCAGCATCACCCCTTCCCGCAGCGGTACCTGGCCCAGCCCTCTCCCAAGCTCAAAGCAAGGTCTGCACCCTCTGCCACTTCGCTGCCTGCTTTTGGAGACACAGAGCCTGCCCAGGTTCAAGGGCGGTGTGGGACGGCTGCCGTGTCTCCTCTCAGGTGACTCTTGGCCAGGCACAAGTACAGAGAGATTCGTGTTCTCGAGCTCTGGACAAACGAGTTTTCACCACTGAGGCAAAATGCAAACTCTCACTGCCTGGGGAGATGCTTTTCCCTGGAACTTGGTGTAATTAAAAAATAACAACACAGGGATTTCTCCAAAGACTAAACACTTGCTCACACGCCAAGAAAAACAAACTGGATGACCTCTTAAATAATGCCGCCTGCTGTTATCTGTGGTAGCACAGAAAACGTGTGCTTGAGCTCAGAGACGCTGCAGAAGCGTGGGAACAGCCCTGGCCCTCCCAGATCACAGCTTTCCTTGGTCTTGTTCATGCAGGTGGAAAAAGATGAGTTTCTGTAAATGCCAGGACAAGGAGACAGTACCTGGTGTGATGGCAGTGACGTACATGTAATGGAAAAATGGATGTTGGGATCTAAGAGATCTGAAGTCGGAACAGCCAAAACTGCCTCTCTTTAACTCAAGAGTGATGATGGGAAAATGGAAATTTGAAACACTTCCAGCTATTAAGTGCTTTTGCATTTATTTTTGGCCAATGAGATGTTCAGCTTGCCTGTGGGGGTTGTGTTCTGTAACTGTTCCAGGAAAATAAGCATGAGGAGAAGGTCCAGGATCCTGACAGACGGGAGGACAAGACCAAGGCAGAGATGGGGAGCAAGACCTGGGCAGACCTGGCTGGGGAGATGAAGGTATTCCTGTGGAACCCAGAGGAGAGAACGTGCCTGGGGAGAACAGCCAAGAGCTGGGGTAGGTCCTTGCTCAAGCCCTGCTTTCGGGATCGTTGCCTTTTCTGCTTCACGATGGATGCACTTGCCTGTGAAGGTCCTTGATAGCTTGGACTGACCACCCCAGTCCCACATTTCCAGGGTAGATGTTTCTAACCAGTACAATAAAGAACTAGTGAGGAGGACAAGCAGAAAACCTTGGGAAAGTTACCCTTAGTAAGGATGTTAATGTTTACTGAGGACATGAAAGCAAAGATTGCGGGCTGCCCAGACTGTGTACTGGGAAGAAATTAAGAGCCTGAGCAAACGCGGGGGCTGCAGGTTTGTCTGCCGCAGCCGTGCACCCCTGCTGCCGCCAGCAGCCAGAAGCCCACAGGGAGGTGGCTTTGGGGTCATCAGTGTGGTGGGGGAAGAGCGCCTGAGCCACAGGGCAGGCCTTTTGGGGAGGGTGCACACCGCAGGGCTGAGCAGCCCTCCTCGCCTGCGTGTGCCCTGGGTCTGGGGCAGGAAGGGCTGGTCATTGCCATCACCCTGCAGCTTCCCGGGGCGTTAGCTGGTGCCCACAGCAGAGCTCACCCGTGCTGTCGGGGCTGGCGGACTGGGATGTGCCAGTGAGGCTTTGAACACCCTATTTGAGCCATGTCCATTTGGCTTCAAAAATTATCACTGAGTCTGGAGGTGCCCCAGGTTGTTAAGAGCAGCCTGTGGCTGCGGGACCAGCACTGCTGCAGGCTCGGACCGAGACTAAGGTGCCACAGCTTGCGCGATGCCATCCGCCTTTGCAGCTCTGCTCTCCTGACAGCACATAGCCTCAGCAGCAGGGCAAAAATCCCGGACCTCAGCCCAGCATCACATGCACATCGCACCGGTGTAAGGCTGTGAGTTACCAGGGGCTGCTGCTCAGCTTTGCAGCCCTTGTTGGCTGGCACTGGCAATGCGCTCGCAAGCCCTGCAGCCTGCCCGTGCCCCTGCCGAGCGTGCTGGGTCTCCTGCAAAGCCTGTGCTGACAGCCAGGAGAAACAAAGGAAACTGCCCATGAGCTCTGGAGGAGTCTGAAAACTCCCAAGCACGAGTCTGGGGCAGGCCTTTAAATTCACATTTGCTCCCCCGTGCCCTTTGCTGGCCATGGAGGCAGCCCGGTTTTGCTGCTCCTTTGCTGGATGGGAAGGTGCAGACTGGAGTGTGGGAGCAGCACAGGGGTGACAGTCCCTAGGGACGTGGGTTTGGCTTCCTGGAGGCTCTGCCAGGTGCTGAGAAAAGCCCTGTGAGAGGACTTGCTCAGGCTGGTGTGGATGTGGCCCTGGCTGGCTACTGCTGGAAGTTATTTATTTACAGCCTCGGGGAGGGCGCAGTGTCCTCCTGTACCCTAGGAGCATTGTGGTGTGTTATATGGCCCCTATGGACACACGTACACACGTGTGCGCTCACGTGCCCGTACAGGTGGGCAGGAGAGAGGCACTGAGGCTACTGTGAAAACAAAATTTGCTTTTAAAATGAGAGCATTTGGAGGTGAATGGAGCTGAACTTTCCAGCTCTCATTTCGTGGGTGAGGCGGAGGGCATTTGCAGAACCTGGGGTTGCTCCCCGGCGCTGGCCCTGCCGGTGTTCCCCAGGGACTGGGGGCTCAGGGGACTTGTGCTGCCAAAATGCAGGGAGCCAGCTGGCCACAGGGTCAGCACCGGAGACCCCAGCCCCTGGGAGAGGCTGCATCCCCGGCTCTGCTGGTGACAACGCTTCCTGCTGCCTTGCGGGAAATGTAAGAACGGGAACAGTAGCAGCACCGTGTCCCGGCAAGCTTCAGCTCGGCACCCCTGCGGCAGCTCCAGCCCTGCCAGGCTGGTGCGAAGGCACAGTCCCAGCATCACTGTGATGGGGCTGGACATTATCCCTGCTGTGCCACCAGCAGCGGTGATGGTCCCATCCTCCCCAGCTCAGCCCGCAGCAGGACACGGCCCTGCAGCGGTTCCCAGCACCGCAGCCTCGGCAGAAGCACGGCAGGAGCACACATCTGCGTTCCCAGGGCTCCCCCCGAGCTGCCGGTTTCTCCTGGGAAATGTTTGGGTTAGGGCTTCACTTCGCCTTCTGAGCTGCTGGGTTTTATTCATAGGCCATGGTCTCTTGAGACATCCTCAGCCATCAGCCTGGTCCAGAGGAAAAACAAACTCATTCCCTGGATGTCAGAGCTATGAAACAGCCAGCGGTGTCGCAGCCCCTGCGTGGTGCCGCTCGCTTCAGTCCCAGCACTGGGGTCACTGCTGCGCCGGCCACAGGAGTCAGGGCAGGAGCATCGCCCCGCAGCCCCCATGAGAAGTCGGATGGGCTGAATCCACTGGGCACCCTCACCTGAGGGAATGGGAATGGCAAGAGCCAAGGTCCGGTCTGTCTGTTAGGAAGAGCCGAGGCAGGTGGATGCACAGACCTGGTCCTGACACAGCTCTGGGAAGGGGCACAGAGCCAAACGGCAGCTGCCCTCATCCCGGGGCTGGGCAGGGAGCGGGTCTGGCTGAGAGCTCTGCATCCAGAAATGCCAGGGTCTGTGTGTGGAGGGGGGCTGCCAGCTCCCACCTCCGGGATGGACCACGCCAAGCATGGCTGTGCATCCCTGCAGCGCACACCCCACGGGATGCGCTCTGCTTGCGCCAACAGCAATATGCCCTCTCTCTTTTGCAGGTTTGATCTTACTGTTTTACTTCGTTTTTTACACATGCCTGGCGGGAATGTTTGCCTTTTGCGTGTACGCGATGCTACTCACACTGAGCCCCTACACGCCAAGGTACCGGGACCGCGTGTCTCCACCAGGTACGTACGCACACCAGCCCAGCCTCGGGCACCGCTGCTGGCATTCGCCCAGCAAAGTGCTGCCGAAATGGCGACACGGGGACCTTTTACCGGCAGGTAAAGCCCTGCTGGAGCTGTACGCTCCCGTGTCAATCAGCCCTCCGCAACACAGGGTGCAATCGCTTACCTCAGAGCACCGACAGTGCTGCTGGTTCTCTGCAGAGGATCCGGCGTCTTAAAAAGCCCCATGTGAAGCATTCATTCTAATTATACTAATTGTTATTCTAATTATGCTAATTATTGTTATCCTTATTCTCAAGGTGAATGGGCAAGTTCAGGCATTTCATAGGTGATGCCTGTTCTTTTTATGTGCTGCCTCTTTATACCTCATATCTTCAAATTAAAATGCAAATCCAGAGCAGCTTTTATGCATTATTATTTGGGGGATTCCTGGCAAGATAATGTTCAAAACCTGTCAGAAGCAGGATTTTCCCTGTGTTTTCAGGCCGGTGGGGAACATCAGGCCCCCTCGCCCTGCTCCCTGCTTGGAGCCAGCCATGCAGCTGGGAGCAGGGGGGACCCCCCAGCCCCCATGTGTAGCCCCAAGCCCATCCCGTTCCCACAGCGCTGCTGAGACCCCCCAGGTCTCCCACATTTCCTGGGATGTTTTGACCTGCACAGTGTTCTCCAGGTGTGGAATGGAGGCGAGGGATCAGTGGGTTGAGAAGAGAGTTTGTTTGTGAGCTGGTGCTGCCGCTCTCACGTCTGTGCCCAGCCCCTAGCCCAGCTGCAGTGTAACCAGCCCCTGCAGCAAGCACCCCAAGCCTGTGATCAGTCCACCCACATCTAGTCTAACTGGGTCCGTCTCCTTCTCCAGGAGTAATGATCAGACCATACTTGAACGGGTTCACCATTGCCTTCAACGTCTCTCAGCCCAGCACATGGCAACCCTATGTGGACATCATGCACCACTTCCTAGCCGGTAAGCTCTTAGGCACCCCAGGAGTCACGTTGGAAAGTTGTTTGCATCCATGCACACACGCACAGGGTACAGGGGGCTCCTCCTGGGCATCTCCTGACCCCCATCCAGAAAGGGAGGCTCAGAAGGTGGTCACAGGAGCTCCTGTGCGAGGGAACCTTGCCTTTCCAGGTGGGACTTCCTAACTCCCTTGGCATGTGTATGTAGTCTGAGAGTGGGGGTCCCTGCAGGTCTTGAGAAATGTTAACAAGTCTCTTGGTCCCCACCAGCTTATGATGACAAAGTTCAAGAGGAGAAGAATATCGAGTGCATCTCAGGACAGTACTTCATCCAAGGGGGCAATGAAAGCGAGGAGAAGAAGGCCTGCCAGTTCAAGCGCTCTGTGCTGCAGAACTGCTCTGGCATTGAGGATCCAACGTTTGGCTACTCTAAAGGCCAGCCCTGCATCCTGCTGAAGATGAACCGGGTATAGAGAAAGCTGGTCGTCTCCATTCCTTCCTTTAGTGCATCCCAGTGTGATGAGTAAAGACCTTGCAGGGACTGAAACTCCTCTACTTCTCAGGCCCAGGGTAAAAGGGAACTAGAATCCCAAAACCTGCCGGCTCATACCTGCTAGAAAACATAAAAACACTACAAAACTTGCTTGATTTGATTTGCTGAGGCCTGAGAACTTGGAGGGTCTTGCGTCAGGCCCCTCTCTGGGAGGAACTGAGCTTCAGGGCTACACCCTGGGCCCCAGTCTCTTTAAAATGGGAATTTTCATAGAATTGAGTTTATCTGAAATCTTCTAATAGCACGGTGGCTCGGTGCTGTGAAAATACACGTGGAGGGGGTGTGAAGTGTGTGGGGCAGTGGCTGTGTACTGCAGGGAGCCTGGGCGCTCTGCTCTGCCTCTGTCCTCAGGCACCAATCCTGCACTCGGGCATGGGTGGCAGACCCTGCTTCTGGGGGCACGTAACTCCTGTCCTGAGCAACCTGACTGGCACATAGAGGAGTTCTCCAGAAGGGAGGCAGCACGCACTTGGCACTGCATTTCCTACAAGCATGGACGTCTCTTGTTTTTGCAGATCATAGGCTACCGCCCGGGTGCTGGGGTCCCTGTGAGCGTCGACTGCAAAGTGCAGGTACTGCTTTCATCCGTGCTCGGCAGCGTGGTGCGTAGAAGGCCAAATGTCTCCCTCTGATGCACGCCACCAATATCTGTCCTCATCTTAGCCCCACACACTCACAGCACCCAGTGTTGCCGATGCCTCCGGGTGCAACCAGGGGCCGGTCTTCTGGGAACGACAGCGGCCACCGGTCTCCTGCTTCCCACTCTGGCCCTCGCCGCTGGCTGCTGCCAGCCTCACCGGCACTGCTCCAAGGGCAGGCGCGCAGGACTGGGGTGCTGGGGAGCCAGCCAGAGCCTGGAGCTGTTGGGGAAGAGGCAGGAGCTGCTCACATCCATCCCCAGCTGCTCCGCGGCACCCTCGGTCCTGGGGAGCACCCTGCAAGCCAGCAGCAGTGGGGTGAGGGAAGGGCTCCCACTGCCCACGCAGCAGCTGGATCGTGCCCTTAGAGAGCAATACAGCAGCAGGCAAGCGCAGGGGGGGATTGACAGGCAGCAGATCTGTAACCCTTGCCTCTGGCTGGCTGAGCAGCAGCCAGCTCCCACAGCAAACACGCTGCACGCAGGCAGGCGCAGCTCAGCCCCGGTGGGGATCTGTGAGAGATGCCTGTATTAAAGCTCCTTCACCTTACTCTGAAGGGACCCGTATTTTGCATCCCACGTGCCGTGCATGTACCCTTGGTTTTTTTCCCAATGACAGAAAGGCAATGAGAGCGATCTCAGGTCGGTGGACTTCTACCCTGGAAACGGGACGTTTGATCTCATGTATTACCCCTACTACGGCAAGATGACTCACGTGAGTAAGGACTCCGGCATCCTTGTTATTTCTCCTTGGGAGGGAGAGGGCAGGAGCTGGTGCACAGAGTGCAGATGTGCTTTCTGGCTATTTTGGGCAGATGCAGGCAGGAGGGAGGTCACAGGCACTGGGATTACAGCGCTCTATTTCTGTCTCTGACAAACTGCGGGAAATCCTTGGGGACTCCGGTTCCCCCTTGCCAGCAACGGGAACGATTACATTTATCATCTGGAGACTAAGACTGGTTCTGCTAACTCCCAGAGAAGGTCTCAACACCAGCATTTTCCCAGGGCATCAGAGAAATCAGGGTTTAGGTGACACAAGAGGAAAAGGATGGGGCCTCTGTCAAAGCTATGACAAAACCACTGCGGGCTGGGTGGCTCAGAACAGAGCAGCCCCACAGCAGCAGCTATTTCTGAACACGCTGCCCAGCACTGCTTGGGTTTGCGCTGGACCGTACGGTGTTAGGAGGTAACGCACCTTCACAACAGAAGCTGAAATGGGAGATGAGGCACGCACTAGACCTTTGCTGTCACACTGCTGCTGGCTGAGGATGAGCAACAGCCCCAGGTGCCAGGTCTGCACGTCCTTTGAGCACGCAGACCCACAGAACACCGTGGATTTCCTATTACAAGCCATAGACTGGTTTTTAGAACAGTAGGGAGTCCCATTATCCAGTGTCACTTGCCCTGGCTCGTCAACCCAAGAGGCACTGGGCAGTGCAAAACCTATCCCTCTGAGGCACAGCAAGCTCAGCTTCAGCATCCTGAGGGACCATGATGGACATCAAGCAAATGCATCCAGACGCCTGGGAACTGTGAACAAACTGCTAACGATTTTCATTGCACACAAAAGCACTGCCTGCTTTTCTGCTCCCTCAAAAATTACTTAAATCTCCCTTCTTTTCAGGTCAACTATACATCCCCGCTGGTGGCTATGCACTTTACAGATGTGAAGAAGAATTATTTGGTCCCTATTCAGTGCAGCCTGAATGGGAAAGGCATCATCAACAACGTTAACAGCGACCGCTTCCTGGGCCGAATCATCTTCACACTCAGCATTGGAAAGTAGCCACCGCAGACACTGGGCACTTAGGTTAAGTCAATCAGAGGCTTTTTCCTTTTTAAAGCATAAGGCCAGAATTTTTTCTGCTAGGAAAACCAGGCACATAGATATTTTTGTTAATTTATTTTTGTTCATAGTTAGGAAACAAATGAGATGCAATGGAGCGCGGAACCACATTTTTCATCATCTGTTGTAAATCATTATTAGTAAAAATCAGAAATTATCTCCTGGGCAGAGAACCTGCAAAAGCATTTCGGTTTTGATTAAAAAACCCCTCTGGTATCTGAACACTATTTTCGTAAGGTCTTTTACGAGTGACCCCTGTGGAATGCGTTTTTCCTGGCTTTAAATCTTAATCTCTACCATAGTTTTACATGCATTTCTCAGGCAAAAGCTAACAAGAGGGTAGTTTATTAGCACTATTCTTGTAAAAATAACAAACAGCAAAAATTTCTGGATTATGCCTGCAATGACAGAGTTAAAAAGTGAAAATGGCAGATCTCAAAATGCCTCCTAGGATCTTTGGCACCAGGAGCATCTGGACCGCAGCATTTTACACAGCTTGTTCAGCACACCCAAGGCGTTGGAGCAAAGGCCACGTAAAAAAAAACCCCGAACATTTGCCCTTGAACCTTTCCAACTGTTCCTTTCTGAAGTCGGAAGATGAATGCATTTCTCCTCCTTCCTCCTCCTCATTCCAGTACTTCTCTCTGCCCCAGGAATCCTCACCAAGTCTATTAAGCAGGGAGGAGCGGGAGCTCTCCTCTCGCTGCCCCGGCTGGCAGGCTGACGGCACCCCCTTCCCTGGCTCAGGCACAGGGGTGCCAGCGAAACATGTTAGACACCGCCCTCCCCCCAATATTTCAGGCTCGTTCTTCCCTGTTCCAGAGAGGTCACAGCTATAACACTGCAGAAAACCGCAGGGAAATGCTCAGTCGTTTCACCGTTAAGGGGTCAATGCTGGTATGAGTGAAGCCATCAATTTATCACCCCCAAAGAGGCACGAAGCACAGGTGCCCTGGCCAGCACACAGCCCGGACCCTCCCCGGCATGGGGTGCTGAACCACGCTCCGCACGCCGTGAGAACAGCAGGACGGGACACCTTGGGGTAATGTGCTAGTTGGAAAGCACACTTACTAAAATTACTGACGGAACGAGAGCATTATGGTATGTTTGCCCTACATCCTAGTCCAGGTACTGAATCTGCCATCACTTCCTGATCTATATAAGTCTCTAAGAAGTAATTTTTTTTTGTATTAAAATTAAAGTGACTACAGTAAGATTAACTCTATGGTACCGTTCTTAACACACTGGTGTAAGAGAAGCAGTTTGTGACTTTAGCTCCCTGCGCCAGCTGGTTGGGGACTGAATTTCAAAGCAGCCCATAATGTGATCCTTGGATTTTGAGCACTTGATAAACTTTCTGTGGCCAAAGAGTTCAGAAACCCAGTACAAGACTCACTATACGCTCAGCATCACAGACAACTACCTGGCAAAAGCTATTTATTAAGAACTGTTAAAAACCTGAACCAGAGGAAGTGCAGGAACTAATTTTGCTCAGATGTGGTTATTCATATGATGCTGATAGAACTAGGGCAACGCAATCATTCTGCCTGCACAGCCCACTTGAAAGGGCATGCTCCGATCAACAGAAACCAGCTTCTGCCAAGGAAGATGCTGCTGTGGTAGCCGCTCTTCCTTTGACATCAGAAAGAAGTTAAACCCACAAACATTTCCCCACCTGCTAATTACTTTAGCTCTTTTACACTTCTAATTCTGTAGGATCCTGAAAGGAAACTAAACCCTTCGTGCTTCAGGCCATGGAATTAACAGCTCTCCAGCTAGCAACAGGACAAAACTTTGCTTACGGCTGTTCCCTACCTGCCTAGTGAAGGATGCATAAAGCAGCTGGTCCCTTAATGGATGCTGGACCCATGCTTTGATCCAATCAACAAAGAAAGATAAACTAATTCAGATGTAAATGCATGAACAGCTTAGAAGCAGAAGTTTCCTTTTTCCCACCAACATCCAGATCCAGGCACGCTGACAATCCTGTTGGAAAAGCTCTCAGAAACAGCATGCATGTCTACTTACACTAAAACAAAGCTTTATAAACACTGTAGTTTATTTTCCATACACATATTCTACTTTCAGCATATTTGTACAGTCATTTCAAGATGTGAAGAATTGTACACACCACTTCATGCTACAACAACCTTAAAGTGCCAGCTCAATTTTTGACTTCTATTGAAGCCCAAAATATCACTTTATATGTATATATAAAATATACGTACGTATGTGTTCATCTAGGAAATTAACACATTTTACCAAAATAACCTAGCAAAAGTGATGCAAAATATTTTGATTTGCAATCTGAGCATGAAACCGTAGATGCAATCCATCTGCTGGCAGCAGAGGAAAGCGGCACACTCTGACAAGCAGGTGCTTGTTACTCAGAAATTGCCAGTCTCAAAATAATTCACCATCTACCACTCTGGCAGGGAAACCAAGTCTTGCGAGAGCAAAGGTACAACACAAAAGACCAAGACAACCAAACCCAAAGCACACAGTCAGACTCAGCAGCGTTAAGTTACACTCCTAAAAGTGGACAACTTGGTTCAAGAGGCCATTTGTGGTACAAAAATCAGTTTTGTCAGATTCAGGTAAAGCTTGTCTTTGGTCACAGCGAGGACAAGAATAACTGAACACACAGGTATTTCTCAAACATCAAAACTAACTCTTTAGAAATCTCGCTTCCCTGAATATATAGCTATTGTGAGTTACTTAAACACCAGTGTTGACCATCTCCTTTGTGCATGTGAATTATTGAAGGTGCTTTCCCTACAACATAGATACAGGCTCAATACACAAAGAGATTAAATATTAAAGCAGCTTTAGTAAACACTTGCTGCAGAGGACAGCAACTCCGTGTGCCGTCAGTAGCTCTCGGCAGACTTGGCAGCTCTTGAGCTGTCCCCCAGCTGGAAATCAGGGTTTACTAGCTGCAAAAGGCTTTTACCAAGATGGACCAAAGAGGCTGAAAGAGCAAGAGGCTTCTTTCATCCTATCAACATGAACCTGATGGGAATGAAGCAGAACACAACCACAAATGACTAGCTTCTGTTTTGGTACAGTTTAGACAGGGAACTTAGAATTACAAAAGGTATGGCATTAACAACAAAGAAAGCATCTTCAAACAAGCCA
This sequence comes from Ibycter americanus, assembly GCA_035590275.1. Lineage (NCBI taxonomy): Eukaryota > Metazoa > Chordata > Aves > Falconiformes > Falconidae > Ibycter > Ibycter americanus. The sequence goes on along the minus strand of JAVJGI010000037.1, from coordinate 7,465,375 downwards.
GATGCTCTTATTCCTTTGGAAGTCAGTTTCTTCACTATATATATATATATATTTATTAGTTTCTGCTTTACGATCAGCATTACTCGTGCCAGAAACGTTGTGCTCTTACCCTACTCAACTGCTGTTTGAGAGAGCAATGATTAGGTTAAAAGCAGATTAATCCTATCAAAATGGACTGGTGTTATACCTTCACTTGCATGCCTAGATGACAGCTTTTCGGTGCTCCCCTGTCAGCCCATGAAAGCTGTCCAAAGGAATGGCAGGAACCTCTGAACAATCTGTGTGCTTAGTCAGTCTTTGAGCCTCAGGTGGCCGAGCGCTGGAACGCTGTGTAGCTCCTTTACATGCACACAATCAAAGCCGAGACAAACGGCAGCCAGCGAAATTCCAGCCTCCCGCCCTCATTTCACAGTTGAGCTCAGAACAAAAGGGAAAACACAGTCAAGCGAAATAGCACAGGACATGTTTCCTTTAGCAGGCTGTTGGCTTTTCTTAGTGGAAGTTCTCCAGGACTGAGCCTTATCTTAGTGAATAAAGACATTAAAGACATCGTGCTAGTGCAAAGCTATTTTAACATACATTAGCAGTCAACTTCTCCATACAGATGTTAAACAAATTAATTTACTAGAAGAATCAGAGGTTCTTCTCACACTATGTTAATTTATTAATGAGATCAGGTACTACCTTTACATTCAGAAGGAAGAGGAAATTCAGACTGATTCACAAGAACAAGCTGCTAATGAAAAAAGACGACAGCCATATGCCAAGTTCCCCATAGAAGTCTGTTAAGAGCTTGGTATTCATTTCCCATAGCATGTACAAGTCCCTTTTGCCATAGCATTCACACCTTTAATGATGGTTCTAGCTTCAGCAGTATCCAAGACAAGCTGTATGCAACTAGAAGTTTTCTTGTGTAAAAAGATGAAACAACAGAAATAATAAGTTTCACAGATGTCTTCTTTACTCAAAATAACCACACATGAACCCTACTCAATTCCACGGTCCTCAGAACACTTCCTTCCTTCAAAATCATACAGTAGCTTCAAGTAATTCTGCAACTCATCTTCAGACTTATGGCACATTATTCTGTCTTTAAGTGGTTTTTTTGTTGGTTTTTTTTTTTTTTTAAATAAAGAACCTATTCATTCATTTTTCTTCTTTTTAAAGGGGCAAATCAGGGAATCTGGGAAAAGGAGAAAAGCAGGGAAGGTGGCAACAGAGACTGAATTAAGAGATTATACAGACTGATAGCCAGTACGACTTTTTCTTCTTCCAATGATATAAGATATAAAGACAAGAATGATAAGGAAGCCAAGTGCCATGCCCACTGCGATGGGAATAAGAAAGTTCAGGTCAGAATCAGCAAAGCATTCTTCAGCTGCAGAAAGAAGAAAAACAAAAAAAAGCAAGGGAGAATAAATTAGTAAAGGAAATCCAGCATTAGAAACCAAAGCAAGGAAGAAGCAAATAGGCATTTTTGAGAACTTAGGCTGTACTAGATACAATAATGCATCTACAGTAAAACCAGTATTGAGTGAAGAACTGATAGAAAGATAAAGATACATAGCACACACATCATTTGTATTGGTAACATACTACTTCCAATTTGTATGTGTAATTCCATCTTCCTCTAGCAAGATTCCATCTTCCTCACTCAGATTAGGAATGCGAGGACAAAATCACAGTCTGAACAGGCTTTCGCTGCTCACGCCTCAGTTACAGCAGTGTAGCAGCACAGGCAGCCGGACCGGTACATTACTGCCTTGTCCAAGTGACTTCCCAAACCCTGGTCCCCAGCACTTCTCTAGGTTCTAGGCACGAAGAGAAGTAACAGACAGCAAACCAAAGGAGAAACTTAACACTACGGGAGACAGCCAAGAGACATATGCCGAAAGCACCAAACTGAAAACACCAAAAGGCTCTCTCTTTGGGTGGGTAACTTTATTTCAACCCAAACACAAGAGAAGGGTTATCAGTTTTGAAGGGTTATCAGTTTCAGCTGACAACTATGCAGACCTTACTGAAATCAACATAGGAGAAAAAAAGACAGCTGTAATGCTCCAGTGGTTTTAGATATACAGGTTGTAAAATACGTGAAGAACTCCTTGCTGATACAAACACTCACGCCAGCATTAGCAAACCACACTGGGAACCAATTTCAAACTCAGACACGGAGGCAGGGCTTGGCATTCTTCCCGTTTGTAGAGAGGGCAGAGCTCCACCGGCGTGGTGCCGAGATGAGATGTTTAGCAAGATACGACACAGTGTCTGTGTACTGCTTCAGCACAGTAAGGGTGCTTGACTTACATGCTTCTAACAAAGCAGAGCTCCTTATAAAACATTTTTGCTTGAGTTTATTAGAGCTGAGTAAGGGTCATGCACACATCCAATGCTTTATCAGAAGTTAGCTATTAATGAGTATTTAAACCATGTCAGCCTCTATCAGCCTTAGTTAGGAGGAATGTACTGGCTCGATTTAGCTCTCTACAGCCCAGTACACACCTGGTGCCATCCCCCTCATGGAAGGCTACACAAAGCCTTTGGCCAAGAGGAAAGAAAACAACACGTCGTTCAGCACCTGAAAGTACTTGGCTCCGGCAATCTGAAGGCACCTACTGCCAAGCAGAGCAATGCTTGGAAGGAAAAGACAAGAGGAAAGGAAACATGTACCTTATACAATGAGCTATTTCAAAATATTCTGACTACTGAGAAGGCATTTAAACATCTTAAAAAGAGAACCGCATTTGATGTTCAATCATCTTTGTTCACTGAAGATCAACATACACAATTTGACTACTGCATGCTGGATAATGGGTCATTAACACTAAACATGAATGAATCTGCTAAGGATGAAAGGTGCCCAGCGAGCAGTGACAAATTCCCTTTCTCTTCTTCAAAGGAAGGAGATTGCTGCAAAACATGTGACGCTATTGCACTGTTACAAGGAATTCCCAGGATAAAAAGGATTTAAAGTTTCACACCAGAGACATTTCATCCTTTACCTCTCTCCAGTTTGCTGCCGTTGCTGGCACATCTATGCATGCATTGTTACTGTACAATGGTTAGATGCCTCAGAGAAGTGTCTTCAAATGCAGAACCTGGTAACGGTACACCATGACAAGCAGACTTCATGTTCAGGCCAGGAGGAATAGTTTTGTCAATGTATTTGGTTGAATGTGTCTTCATTCAAAACAAAAAAAATCTTGGCCCCCAGCATTTTTAGCCCCATTATAAAAGCTATCTTTCCTTTTAATTCCAATCAGAGATGCAACTGATAGCCCAATTTTTTTTTTTTAATTGGTATACGCTCTACAATGGGGAACACTGTGGTAAATTTTAAATAAATAAATTTAAAAAAAGGCATTCATTGGCTGGAAAAGCTTCTTTTGAGGACTACTAGTGTGGCATCTTTAAGCTAAGAGATCAGAAATCTTGGTATCTTAGAGCATAATTTTATAGTTAGTTAACTGTATATAAGGCACAGTCAATAGTAATCAAAACAAACCACAGTCTAGGATAGATTATACACATTAACACTCAACATCCACAAGCACACACAAGTTAATGCTATCTCCATAAACCAGAACAAAACTATTTTTGCTCACATAATGCCACTGCATATCTTTAATATTCTGAAATTAAAAGTGTAGTATTTTGGAAGAACTGAAATTAATTCATCAACTGATTATGAACTAGAACATATTCTAAGTTGTTAGGGTCAAACATAAACCACGACAACACACCCTGCATCATTTGCTTAACCAGGCTTGTTTTTAACAAACCTTTTGCCTGACTCAGCAAACAAGCAGCCCTTTGAGTTCACTTCTTAAAAAAATCATTTAAACTTGCTCATTTTAAAACTACTCATACCCAACATTACAGCATTTCTTGTAACCAACAAAGCAAGCCAGTAAGTACTAGGACAACTAATCTTCCCAAAGCTGCTCCTACTGCTATAGGTACAATGAAGCTGTCTACCTCTGGGCTGCAGTCTTCAGCTAAATAGAAAAAGGGCAAGTCTGAAATAGAAATGCATATAAGTATTTAACACTATGATCTCCCTCTAATTATTTATAACAGTTATGCCTTTCCCCAACAGGGCATCAGTCAGCCATCCACAAAACCTTGACCACCTCCTCCTCCCCAAAATACAATAGCAATAGTTCCCTTCCCAAACATCGTAACAAACAGACTCACAGCTCCAGGATACACTTTCTGGAAAAGCAAGTCTCTGCATATTACTGTAGATTTATCATTACTGTACACCACAAAGTCCAGTCTTCCAGTGTCTAGATACTCACTGCAAGTCTCCAGAAGAGATAATACTCAGGATAGAATTACAGTAAAAACAGTAATGCTTTGACATTAAACCCTCCCCCCCCAAAAAAAGTCTTTACACTTATTACAGGACCACAGTAACTCCTGCATGTTCAGTTTTGTCAGAGACTCTTGCAGACTGACTTGTACTAATAATTTGACAGAAATTTGATGCCTGCAATCCCGTTGTAGTTTAAATTCACGTTAGACTGATTTACATCCTTAGGAACCCCACTGCTGAGCTCTTTAAGAAGAGCCTATGAAAATACTTGTGTGTTTCTTCACATTAAAAAAGCTTCAGCTTACTTTGGTTGACACTTCAGCAAGGTGCTAACGTTATTTTGACTTTGTGTGGCCGGTAAGAAGGGAGCTTTAACAGTCATTATATAAGCAGTTCAGGCTAGACTCAAGAAGAAAAGATATTGGATTAGACTGCACGTTTTTCCTCTTGTCCTATGACCGGAGTTCACAAGACAGACCAGAAGAGGTATGGTAAAGAGAAGATCGGTGTCTCTCATGATGCAGAAAAGATGTATATAGTAGTACTGTTACCAGAAGAACTGGTGGCACAGACAGGATCAGAGCTTCTACCATAGAGGGTGAAGCTACTAACCAATTCCCAGAAGACTCCCTAACACTTTTAGTTGAATGTAGAGACCTATTTCATTTTCCAGGACAACTGCAAGAAGAAACTGAACTGTTCACAGCTGTACACCAATTTCAGATGGCTAGCAAAATCAATCATAAAAACAACTGTTCTGGATGGAACTACAACTGACAAAAACGTTTACAAGTAAATTTCTCATGATGAACCAGATGTACAGTGTCCCATTTAGTTCCCAAGCTGTCTTCTGCTAGTGGATTGTACCCAAGCACACTTCAGAATATGCTACAAAACAAAGCATTAAGACACAAACAGAGGACTCTTCGAGGAGCACCTTCACCAGCTATGTAACAGAATCTCAGATATAGACTGATTCAAAGTTGACCTTACCCATTTAGTTTATTTTCTTTATAAAAAAAAAAAAGAAAGGACAGTACAAGATGTCTGTTTTCAAATCAGTTAATAAAATGTGAACAAGTTTCCTTAAGAAATAGAACAATCTTTATTATTTAGAGCGCATGTTGAACAGGTTGACAGTTCCCTACGGTGCAATACATACAGGAAAACTAGTGGTTTTATAACAACAGGCAGTCAGGTGAAACTTGAGATTATTGTGGTTGGTTTTTTTTTTTTTTAAACCAGTTATCTGCACATCAGTCTAGGAGTACTTTAATCTGAGCCAACATACTTGTAAATTAAGATCAAGTTGCAGGTTTTTCCAAAGATACTTCCAGTACTGTTGAATTTTGGGAGCTGTTTGCACTAATCTTCTATATTGTCACTTAGAAACTGTGCACAGCATGGTAACTACTCCTTAACAGAAATGCATGTGTAACTGGTGCCACTGAACATCAGTCACAGAAGTGCTAAAAATCTATACGAACTTCTGCATTTGAGGATATATTAATACGAAAGTCATTAGATTCACTTTTTTGTTGTTTTTTTGTTTAATTAAAATGGTAAGTCTTGAAGCCTGTTTCAGGATTAAACTTATAGTAGTTCCCCACTTTCATTAAAATGAATTTCAGTAACTGATGCAAAATTCAAGCTGTAGACTACAAGCTATAGTAAGCATTATCCACCCATACTTGCTTCCTTGGCTAGTGTCAAGAGAAAACTGTTTTTACAAAAAAAAATAATTGCTGAAAATGTATTTTATGATTTGTATACAAACATGCCACAGACATCTCTACAACCCTAGAAAACACTAATAAAACACTAAACCAGCTTTGATGCAGACTAAACTCATTCTAAAGGGGGAAACAATGTTATGGTCGTTAAATAACTAGTTTAGGCAGCTCATGTTATGACATATGCAAAAAAGCCACACCTACCTAAAAGTCTAAAAGACTTTTTTTTTTTTTTCCATGCAGTAAAAACTATGTATTACAGCACAAGGAGGCCAGAAAAAAGTAGTGCAGCAAGGGTTAAGTCTCTACAGAGCTGCAGTTTAAGAACAGCCCAGTTGCACTGCACTTAAGCTAGTTATCCTTTCCATACAGCAAGGAAAAACAGGTGTTGTGGGTCCATCTCAGACTTGTTTGGCTTTTGCATTCTTAACATTAATAAATGCTACACAGCAAATAATCAAACACAAAGTACATTAATCATTCAGAATGCCAATGGCAGGCAGTTATAATGTGAATTTTGATCGGCAGAGAACGATTCAAGATGAAGATTTAAAGACAGCTCAAGCTGCAACAACAGATACTGGCTCATTAAATGAAAGCATTTTTTAAACAATGGTCATTCAAAGCAACAAGACAGACTAGTTCTGTGCAGAGTAGGATATAAAGTTAAGTGCACTTTAAAGTTCTGGAATATTTAGAAAGATTATTCCCTTTAAACTGATGCCAGCAAAAAAGCTCGCATTAATTTAGCAGAACTCTACCCCAGTTGAGTATTTTAGATGATTGCCAAGGTATAGTAAGCAATGAAGAATTCAGTGCCTAACAGTAAATTCTTTTTTTTTGAAAGCATTTGAAAACAGCACTGAAGTCTTCCTCTGTATCTACCATTTGGCAAGTATAGGTTACCCATTTTATTTGTACAGTCAGGGTATACGAATGATTCCTGAAACAACACCAAGGCAGGAGTAAACTACTCACTCTGTCAAAGCTAAGTAAGTTACTGCTGCCACTTCAAAAGATCACTTAATCACCAGCCTGAAGTTCAATTCTATGAAGAACAAAGTTGTTACCGGGCATCATACAATCCTTGTTAAATACTATACAAGTCAACATAGTGACTAACGCTGCTAGCTTAACCCACAATTATGACAACAACTAAGGAACGCAGAGGAGAGAAGCAAGTACAAATTCTATGCTATTCTGGGAGTTGCCCAGTGCACATCAGTTTAGAATGTGTTCTTGTTTCAGGCTACGATTTGTAAAATGCTGAAATAAATCCTTAACACTTTAGGGTTTTTGCAAGATAAAATCCTTAGCCTAGCAATTCATCCAATATTTGACATCTTCAAAACAGCTATGAAACCCACGTTGTCTTCTTAGAGCAGGAAAACTAAAAACGTAGTGCTGCTTCATCTGAGATAAACATTCTCTCTTTGTTTCTCAACTCCAATTAGCTGCGGCTAGTAATTACTCCTAGGTTTTGCATCTTTTTTGGACTTCAGAACTTGCACTTGCTTTGTTTAAAGTGAAATCAGAACAGGAATTGCATTTAGATTCACAAAGTTTGATATCCAGCATAGCTTTTTCTTCTGCCAATTATGTAAGCAACCACTATAATGGCAATCAAGCCAGCAAGTGCAGCACCAACTACAATTGGGATTAGAATGCTGTCATCATCCAGCGAACACTCCTGGGCTGTAGATGAGAAAAAGGTTGCAACAAGGAATAAATAAAGACAGAATACTTGCCAAGTGTGCTACAAAAATCTGTTTTCCTTAATACGAGGGTGTTCAAAAATCAAGTTTTATTACATCTTTAAGAGAGAAAGAACTGCAGAGGTCTCATGGGTACATCTAGCACATATTAAGCATTATAGTAACTTGGAACATTCGATAAACTAGAGTAAGTTAACGGTGTACAAGTTTTCACATGCGCAAGATCTGTACTAGACAAGGGAGTAGGCATTCTTCTACTTTTAAGACAGAACCAGGCTTATCCATTTCATATTTAAGGCAAGTCTGGTGCTTTTATTCATTAAGAATAAAGTGACCTAGATTTGTTAACAAGAATGTATCCAGAATGGAGACATGTTACAGAGAGATGAAGTAGCTATAATTAGAAGGAAGCTAGCTGCAAATTGAACACCACAGCGAAATGGGACCCTAACTCTTTAGAATGTATTATGATAAACACTGTTTACCCTGCATACATTTGGGGGCTTAACTTATCTCTGCCTAGAAAAAGCTGTTCAAAAACCTGCACTCAATCTATTTGTCTGCAGATTGGTCTAGTCTAGTAACACTGTGCTGCAAGTTTTAATAAGTACAAAGTCCAGGTTACACCAAAGATTGAGAGGGGTCATTTAAGCCATTCCGGTTTTCCCCAGAGAAGACCAGGATAATGCAGCAAATAAACATTTTAGAATCTTTCTTTAGTTCTGGATATTCAAGACTGCTTCTGAAAGAAGCTTGGCAGTTCATTTTTCCCCTCAACACTCCTATTCCTTAGACTGTCAGGAAAAAAGAAACAAAACACCTAACTGTACTACCAAAGTTCACTTCTGCTAAAGTTTTGTCCCATTTTCGTATACATTTGAGCTACAAAAAGCTGTATGTCAAAATGGTATCAGACAACTTCTAATTTATTCTGCAAGGTAATGCTGACATTCATCTTCAGCGTCTCTAGCTCCTTCAAATTTTATGAAGGAGAACCAGCATACCTAACAGACACTTTTTAAGTGAAAACATAGCTTTCCTTGAACTTGAATGTCAGTCTCAGAACTTCTCTTTATTCCACATGTTAAAAAACAAAACAAAAACCAAGCAATGGAACAAGAGCTTCAAAAATAAAGTGCTTGTGCCCAACACTGGTGCTTTTCAGCAAGTAAGAATTTTGCAAGCATTTCAAGAATTAAGAAAAAAAAGAAGAACTCTTACCTGTAGAGAACTTATTTTCCTTCACAAGGAAGGGCTGAATCCATAGATTAAAAGTATGTATTTGAATATCGTCGCTAATCTCAAGAGTTTGCTCTTTTCGGCACATGTAAGAACTACCAAGGAAAGCATCCCACTGGCTGAAATTGTTGTTATCTGCACTTGAAATGACTAAACAAAGGAGAAAAAAAAAGAAGGAAATTTGCATGCCCACTTCAAACGCAAGAGTTGCTAATACAATCATAAGACTAAGGAGCTGAATCTAGAGGCCAACTTTTCAACACTGACTGCTTTGAAAAACAAGGTAGTCTGAAGTGTGATTTATCTGTTTAACCAGAAGTCATGCACTGAAGTTACACAGTACTTAGCAGTAACCTATCCCTCATATAGACATGACATTTGACTTTCCTTGTAGCTCCACTCACCCCAACATCGCAGAGTTACAAGCATTTTAGCTTTGGTGCCCTTTTAACTGCAGCAGCCATGACAAGCAACTTACAGCATACTTTTTTCCAAGTCAAAAGTATGGGGCTTTCTTTGTTTGGTTTTTTTTTTTTGTTTTGTTTTTCTGGTTTGGTTGTTTCGGATTTTTTGTTTGTTTTTTTAGTTTTTGAAGGACTGGTCTCTTTTCCCAGTGAGAGTTCAGTAAAAGTGCTTGGAAGATACAGCAGCATCTTCAGTCAAAAAGACAACAGGTGGTTTAGGAAAAACAAAAAGCTCCAGAGTTGGTACAACTGTATTTCACACCTCAAAAATTATGTTACTGAAAAGAGTTATAAAGAAGCCCTCTTAATTTATAGAGACCCCATCAGCAGAATTTTCATGAAAAGAGAACGATCCCACACTGCTGTTTAAAGTAACTCTTATAGCCTTTTCTGCTTATTACTTTTGTTCTCATTTCAGACTTAAAGTAGGAAGTAACAGTAAGCATGAATAGCATTGGGGGGCAGTATTTGATAAATACAGACATTGAATAAAAGCTTACACTTGTGTTAAGGCAGATACTATTTCTTACCAGAACCATTCAGACGGCTGAGCAGCGTAACGTTCACCTCTTTCAGATAAAATTTTGGCACACCTGCACTTGTATTTTTCTGTTTAAGAAGCAAGAACCAACTGTCAGTGTACAATTCTGCATTTTTAACTTTAAGAACACATGCTTTACAAAGGGTAACACATTTAGCAGTCTTACATGTTCTACTTTAACCCAATTCTCTGTTTGGCTTGAGGTGGTCTGCTAGCCAGTTTCACTTCCTACATGGGAACAGCCTACCACCAGCAAGTGACAGAAGGATTTTACTACGAGCAATCATCATGCAGTGCTGCTAAAGTAGAAAACTTGGTTGAAACTAAAAGAAGTTACTTACAACAACAAACGTGAAACCAATCAATGTGCTATTTCCATCGTTCAATTTCAGAGTTGCTGTTGTGTTACCACATGCACCATCTGCGCTAGTTGTCTTTGGATTGATGTTGATCAGAACAGGCTGAAATACAGACATATGTCAAAGACGTTCAGCTGCCATTAGGAATACAGTGTTTCAGTCTGCAGCAGTCTTACGCTAGAAGAGCTTGTCAGGAAGATGACAGCAGGAAGACTGAGCCTGGCTACTACTGAACCAAGGCTACTTGAGTAAAGTTTACATGCTGCTAATACTGAAGCATACAGATTGCCCAGTGAAGTTTTATTTTGTTGACCTAACACAACAGGCTAGCTTTGGCTCCCTCTGTGGGGAAAGACAGTATCTGCAGGGACCAACAGCCTTAAGAGCAAAGAAAGTTCCAAGCTTCTAATGATGCTAGAGGTACTCCCAGCAACAAGTTATGCTGAATCCACACCAGGTTTTGAAGCTAAATATTATGCCACAAAACTATTCTGATGTCAGAGAGGTGCTATGTACAATACTTAGAAGCAGTTCTGGACAGCCAGTAGCGTACAAAGCAAATACCCTGCACTCTGATTTCATACCAAATAACTACAGCAACCTTTCTACTCTTGTAAAATAGAAGAGAAGCACCTTGTCATGGGAAACATTGAGCTGCAGCCCCACAGTAGCCAGAAGACAAGTTTTATTTCCACTTTTAAGAGAATAGTTTCCTGTGTCTGGATTCTCCACAGGTTTGGGAGCAGTGGTTGGAGCAGGTGACAAAGTGGTGGTAGATGCAGTAGTTACATTGGCAATAGTAGGCGGAACAGTAGGTGCAGAAGTAGGTGTATCAGCAGGACATCTAGACTCTGAAAAGAAATTTTAGCCACCATTTCAGTGCTGAAATTTTACTAAAGTCTTACAACTCAGAGGTCAGTTCAGTACAGATACCAATTTCTCTGCTGAAATCTAGGCTCACTGGGAGTCTGCTAATCACCAAGTCAGAAGTCTCAAACTTAGCGCTATGGTACAGTATTCCAACCAATTTACAGCTACCAGTGATTCTCAGAGATTCTGTAATGCCCACCATTTCAAATCCGTGTAGTATATGCAGTACTACTTACCTCTGACACACAGAAGTGAAACACACAGACAAAGACAGCTAAGTAGTCATAAAAGTATGATATGTATTTGCTGTAGACAAAGTAAGTAGCCCTATTAAGCCATCTGTAGCAGGATAACATGCTCATCTCTTCTGAGCAGTTGAGCTGTGAGGTGAGACAACAGGCTCTGGACTATTTAAATGAAAAAGCAAAGGCTACCACTGAAAATGGAAGGCAGTTAGCTAAAAACCTTGAAGCTCAAATAATCTAGTCAGCAACAGCAGTTTTGAAGTGCTTATATTTAATACCCCAATTACTGGAATACACACTTTATTAGACTACCACCTTGGCATGGGAACAATCTCTATTACTATATACTACTAAATCTGTTCTACTAATCTACTTTTCCAGGAACAAGGAAAGACATACTAAAGGATATTTACATGAATATGATTCAACACAGCAGATCTTGGAACTGGTGGATTTTTTTACTATGGCACTTTGCTCCCCGCACTAGGGTGCAATATAAAAAAGCTCATTCACAAATCAAAATGCTCACCTTTTTCACCGATTGTGCCATTCTGAACAAAAGCCTGCACAGTAACATTCCAGAAAATCTGTGTTACATTTTCTGCTTCAAAAGAGTCAATACTATGACACACGAAGACATCATTCAGTTGAACTGGACTCATAGTATCCTTTACAACAACAGTAACTGGTCCTGCAAATAAGCACAAGTATTTTAATGCCTTATAAACTACAAGAACATTTATAGGTAGTGTTCTGTTTTATATAATTCCATAAAACAAAGATTAAGAGATAATTAAGTTTAATAATCCTAACCTTTCTTGATTGTTTTACCTGTGCGTCCTGACCTGAAGTGCTAAGTAATGCAGAGAAGTAACCAAGCTTCCAGAACCTGACAAGCCATTACAAACGTGACCCCTTTTACTTAAGTTTTTATTTAAGGAAAAAAAAATCCTATTATTAGTAGGTATTAGTACACAGCATGCCTAACGCTGTATTGCTTTGCTGGGTGAAAGGTCACGTAGTGCACACTAAAATGAATCTTCCATATGCCTGTGGTCTACTAGCAGCACCTCACTGATTAGTGCTGTTCAATTAACCCTCCCCTTCCATTCCACTTAAAGAAATTATACATTCAGTGAAGCTAACTAGTCTGTATTCTTAGCCAGCAGGCAGGTATGATGAACAATAGTTAGGCTGTACACGGCACAGAAGACATTAGATACATTATTAGTCCTTCTAACTTTGAAAAAGTCAAGCAAAGTCAGGTACACAGCTAACGCTTGTGGCCATGACTGTTTTATAAGTAGTATTCTGCATTGAACATTACCTTTTCTTTTAGCATCAGGAAATACAGTAGTATCATTGGTGTTGTAGGTAAACGTGATGAAGTCCCCCTGGTAAGTTTCATTGGTTTTTGTAAAGTTAATGCTCCAAGAATGACCTTCACCAAACTGTACTGCCAGAAGTGCAGCTTGTGTGTCATTGCCACAGACGCTTCCGTTGTGTGTCACACTGGATGGCAAATTCAAGGTTGTGTTTTTCTAGAAAAAAAAGGTAATTTGAAATGTTTTCCCAGATAGCAGTTCTTTCCCATGACAATATTATAAACCTGCTGGAGTTAGACAGAACCTTGCACAAGATCAGTGAGATTATTTTAGGTTATTCTACAAAATTATGAAAAAGGCTCCCTGATGTCTGACTTAGAATTCTAAGAACCGTATCAGATTCAAGTACAAAAGTACAAATCTAACTGAGCTGTAAGCCTTGACCATGCTGAGCTGCAATTTACATTCCCTATTCGGACTAAGAACATTACTTCACTGATACACAAAACCCTCCAAGTTTGACAGGTATACCATTTAAGTAAGTGCAACAGTGCACTTTCAGTTATCTGTATTATTAATTGAGAACTTATGCTTTGTTTTAAAAGGAATATGTAGGAATACTCTTAATAACTGACTTGAAAAAAAAGAAGTAGTAAAAACACAAACACCCTAGGTAAAGAGTGTACTTAAAACTCGTACACAGGACAAAATACAGTTCTCAACAAAAGTTACCTCCAAATACTTACATAATCACTACTGTTTGTTTCATATTTTATCAAGAATCTCATCATCCATCTTGCATACAAGCACGTAGCATTAGAGGCATCCTTTACATCTACTTCCACTGCATAGGACTGGAGAAAACCTAGAAGGTATGGTTATTAGCTACTGAGACATTGCTTTCACTTCATCTTCTAGAACCACTCAAGAGGACAGCTCATTACAAAGCAGAAAATTATTTCAGGACTGAATTCCATTTGCCAGACACCAAAAGAATAGCTAGGTTTCTAAAAAGCATTGTAACTAGGAAGCAAACCATGAAGTTATCGAAGCTAAATAAAAATTGGGAGAATGTTTTATACTCTGTTTACTTGGCAAAGGCTAATAATCTAAATGAGCATCAGGTTTACAGTGACAAAGCGAAGAGCACGAACACAGCGCTTAACGAACACAGCACTTCACGTGCTGCTCTTGCTGCTCGTGGGCCAGAGCCTTCCTGCTTTTTCACCAGTGGTAGGACTCAAGGTGGCCTCTAAGGGATAAGCCTGGGGTGCCCTCACCGCGTATCCTCAGTTCCTGGCTCCAAAGGCAGGGATGTTACGTTCCCTTGACATTTCTGGGAAGCTTTCTGCCGCTGCCAGACTTCTGACTGGGTGACTCTCGGGCAGAGGCGCTCCCCCGCCGCCCGCTGCGCGGTGCGGCGCTGAGGGCCGGCCCCCGCGGCTCCCG
>JAVJGI010000037.1:7415850-7450539 GCA_035590275.1 Ibycter americanus | reverse complement strand
TGGCCCCGCCGGGGCTGCTGGAGGCGGGGAGAGCTGAGGGGAGGTGCGCCTTCGCGGAAGTTTAATATAGGGCCTGTCCCTGAAAACAAAATAAAAATAAAGAATTAAGGTGCTTTCCATGTTTACGATTAAAAAAAAGAGGCTAAGTTACCTCAGGATTGGCAGCACGCTGCCGTGCCGGGTCAGGGGCTGGGCAGGCTTGTCCTGAGGCAATGGCCCTGTCCTGAGGGGCCAGCAATGCCCTGAGGGAATGGCCCTGTCCTGAGGGTCCAGCGCTGACCTGAGGGGCCGGCGCTGCCCTGAGGCAATGGCCCTGTCCTGAGGCAATGGCCCTGTCGTGAGGGCCCAGGGCTGCCCTTGAGGGAATGGCACTGCCCTGAGGCAATGGCACTGCCCTGAGGGAACGGCCCTGTCCTGAGAGGCCGGCGCTGCCCTGAAGAAATGGCACTGCCCCGTGTTGCGCTGCCCCCGACCCGGCCCGGCTACCCCCGTTGTCCCCCCATGCCCGGGGCCGGGCGGCTGTGCCTGCGGCCAGGCAGCAGCCTGTCGGTAACGGTTCTGCGGCGGGACCGGGGCCTCTGCAGTGGTGGTGGAGCAGAGCAGAACGGGGCGCAGAAGGAACGGGGGGACGGCAGCTGCTGGGTGTGAACATGGGAGAAGAGTCGGTGGGGTGCAGCGGGGGAGAAGACCCGAGTGGACAAGAAGCCTGGTGGATCTGAGACTGGAAGGATGGGTGTTGGATTGCAGCCTGGGGAGTATTGACTGGGGGGTCGGAGGGGGAGATAGGCTGGCTTGGCAAAGAAAGGGAGACGAAAGAAGAGATAGGAGCTGGGGGACAGCAAGACAAATGGCAGGCAGGCACTCGGCTGCCTGAGGAGACCTGAGCACTAGGCTCAGAGAGGAAGGGCCGTCCTGGAATAACATGCTCCCATTTCTGATGCCATGGGAGAACTGCAAATAGTATTTTGAACACTCAGGAACTAAGAGTCATGCCCAGTCACGGGGGAAGAAAGTAAAAGCTCTTGAGGAAGACAGTAAAACACATTGACCTGATAGAGCGAGACAGTGGGAGCATAGACGGTGTTGCTAGGAAAGCAGTTATACAGTCTTGAGGAAGTTGAAATAATGCCGTTCGTGATTAAATGTCAGTTGAATACTCTCAGCTGTATACTTGCAATACCGTACTTTTCCAAAGAATATCGCCAAACCAAACCTGGCGAGTCAGGACCACTGCTGAAACCAGTGCATTGTACACATGGCGGTTCCATGCGCAAACGCTTGCGTGGTCAGACACATTCGCCACTTCTTTGCGTTTCTTTTTGTGCTTAATAACTGCATCTAGAACCAACTTATCATGCATATCACATACCAGCATATGCATTTATCTAAGCATCGTTGCATGTGAATATCAAAATTCAAGTAATTTCAAAATACTTAGAATCATTTTTTATTTAGCCTTTGGGTTTAATTTACTGAAAATTTGTCTGAAGAAATAAACTTCATATTTCATAACTGAGCCAGCACTTGCTGTAGGCTGTGGGGGAGTGTCCAGTAACAGCAGCACAGGCAAAGCCACGAATTCTGAAAGCAGCAGGTCTTTCGTCTTTCTCAGCTCCACCGCAAAGAATGGGGCATTTCAGAGGCTGGGGAGAGTCCTGCTGTTGCGGCTTTTACATTTCCTCGGGCTTCACTGGTTTAGTGCAAAGTCCTGTTTTTAAAAAGTGATCTCTCAGGAAATTAGGAGCAATTATATTAAGAGGATTTGACTGTTTGGAGAGAAACATTGAATTAGGCTTTAATTAATCGGAGGAGGAGCAAACGATTGGTATGTTCCAGGCAGTTTGTGTGGTGGAATATCACCTTTTGTATCAGCTGGAACATTTACTTCAGGACATGTACATTTTCGTATAAACATTGGTATGTTCAAACACCCCCTTGTTCTCAGTGAAGGACCCTGAATATTTTGATGTTTTGCTTGCCCATAGGAAATAGACTGTAAAATGACTAGATGTTCTGCAGATGTAAACAGAAGACTGATTACGTTGTTTCCTTTATGCCAATTTAGTGAAGCTTGAAAAGAAATCAAATGGTAGCTATCATAACAACCAAATCTGTTTAATAACACAGAATAAATGTAGCAACTGGTGTGGGATTAAAAGAACAGTATAGTTTATATAATTTAGAGTAATGAAAAATACATTGTTTTGCACCAGAAATAATCATCATTAATATCAGAACACAGATTATTCTCTTGATTTCGTTTGCACCTGCTGGCTTTGCCCTCCCTGTGTCTCCATCCCTGCCATATAACTGCCTTCCGCGGGCACTTTGTAGTATTACATAATTTAACCATAATCTCAGCAGTGCACTTTTTATTCAGAGGCTTGCTTCTTGCTTGCTGTGTCAGTCAAGATAAATGAGAGGACAGTTCCTTGGAGTTATGGAAAAAGGATACATGGGCTAATCCTCCTTTCAGTTGAGTCAATGCCAAACTGGCTATAGGAGTAGCTTAACAGGAAGATAAAGTTGTGTGAATTCAGAGACTGTGACCTCTTGGTTTCTTTTTATTGTCACAGAATATTCCAGGAGAGACTGATGTGCCTGTGGCACGTGTACGTCAAGGTTGACCCTAGCGACAACGCGGGAAGCAATGAGGCAGCCACAAAGGCTGCCCAAAGGGTTTCTGCCCTTGCCTGGAGCCCTTGGGGAAACCAGAGGGTCAAATTCTACCTTCAAGGAGTTGGTACAGGCGCCTAGCATTCACGTACGGGATGATGTTTGCCCAGCGAAGCCCACGTGCTCCAGCCATCTGAATGTGTGAAAAGGTTGTTAAAAACAATGTGCTCTTGTATTAGCACAGTGATAGTCTGCTCTTGCCCAGCCAAATGACAGAAGCTTGGTTTTGGCACTATTCTCCCTAAACAGAGAATTTTTGGGCAGTTCCCAAAGCCTATCTCCTGTTTGTAGCTCTGGAGGGAGCAAGATGAAACTCCATTCCTCTCTCGCTTAAAAAATCCTCCAGCTTTTCTTAGGAAAAAAAAATATCAGTGGTCGGGGGTCAGATGTTGTCCAATTCCCCTTAAATTCCATGGAAAGCTATTATATTCAGTACTTGTAGGATTCAAGCTCTAACAAATACCCACTGCATCTTATTTATCAGACTTCAGGAACATAAGATCAAACTCATATAATCAGCTGTTTTCCTTTAATGATGGAAGTGTGAATGATTGTTACCAGGATGCAGAGAAAATGCCTTACCCTTTTGCTTATTACAGAGAAATGATTTTGCATTTGCCATGATTTTGGGAGTCACTGATGGATGACAAGTTGATCCTGTTTTCTAAGACATTCCTTTTGTTTATTTCTGGATGTGAAAATGAGGACTCTGATGTTTCTGTACGGCATTACATTTTTACTGCACGGTATACTTAATCTGATGTCAGTAATTTTGGGAAGATATTGACATGTACTGAGAACAAATATGCAACACCTTATGATTTCTTTTTAAAGCTTTGGTTCATCAAGGAATATAAATTCATGCCTAATTTCAAATGTATAGGCTGTTCTGTGATGTTTGTTCATGTCATATCTTTGATGTCCAGCATATAGTTAATCCTTTGTGAATCCTTTAGCAGTTTTGGCTAGTTAGATATATCTGTAATCAAACTTTTCTTCACCCTGGGACTTGCAAAAATTGGTAGATGTGTGTGATCAGAAGAAAAGTGTCCAGTGTTTAATGAACCACTAATGTTTCTGATCTCTGGTCCAGAACAGTACAGTAATAAAAAGAAGAAAGAGATAATACCTAGGACATGCAGTAATCACTACTTTGTTCTAATGTATTTGTATTCATTCTTTTAGATGTCTTTTTAAAAAACAAGGTATTTTCTGTGTGTTTTACAGGGACAAGATTACAGCAGAACCAATTCCTTTCCAAGAGGCAGAGGAAGGATTTGGTACCATTTCACACGTGAGGGATGGAAAGAGGGAGAGATTAATGCCAGCCGGACAGGTCAGCGATTCACTTTGGCAGAGGGGGATGAATCACAGGGACCTTCCCGGGACTGTGCCAGCAACTGAGAGTTACAGGTATTCACCAAAGTTTTCCTTTTCATGCAGCCCCAGTTTGTAGCCTGGGGAATAAGGAATTGCTGTGATCCAGACACCGTAACGAAGACCATACATTGTCCAGCACAGCGTGACATCTGCAGTGCTTCAGCTGTGTATGCTCGCCTGCTCAGTGGTAGAAAAGGGATGACTGCCGATAACTCTGCTGTGCTATTTCTGAAAAAAATAGCTTATTATCTAAAACACATGAGAGCTGTGGTTCACTACTGCTCTGAGCAGATGGCAGTGTTTCTGAGCTGTCGGGTTTCTGGAGGAGGTGGTGGTAGGAAACCAAACCATTAAATGCTGCTGCAGGAAACTGCTGAGTCAAGACTGGGGCAATCACGTGAAACGCCAAAAAAAGAAACCTTGGTGGGGAGGTGAAGAGATTAGAGACCAGGTTGCAGCAGACAGCTGCAAAACTTCGTGCAAGAGCACTCTGAAATCTCACATTGTGACACAGCTGGAAAAACGCATTCCTGGCTTAGCAGGAAGAAGCAAAGGCACAGGCGGCGGTATTTCATCACAAGCCTGTTATACAAACATAACTCATACACGTGCAACATGGTTTAATCAAACGCTGGCTGCTTGGGGGGGTGGAAGTGAGGCAGGAGCTGGACTGTGCTGTGGTGCTGGTACAGCAGGGGCTCCTTTGCTGTCCCACCACGGGCATCCTCAATGCTGCGGAATGCAGGGTGAGGTGATGCCACTGATGTTGGGGTACCCAGTTGTGCTCAGAAGCATTTCCAGCTGCTGCTGGATGTGACGTGTACTAGAGCACTTGGCAGCTGGGTTAACATGTGGCAGCAGATGAGATTTATGCATTTTGTGAGTCACACCAAACTAGTTCTAGATGTAGATCAGCTCAACGTGAAAAAAACTTGTTTGACTGACAACTCAGCATATTTTTTGGGCTTGTAACAGCAAAGTAGAAAAATGTCAATACTCTCAATTTTGTTTTTATTGACGTACATTGCTAACTTGCTGGAGATACATCTGTCAGCTTCAGAGCAGAAATTATTTTGTGAAAATGGCTCTGCAGATGAGGCACCTCCCACTTCCCACTCTTATGAAAGATGTGTTGACTGTAACTTTTTTAGAGAAATTTCAGCGGAGAAGGAAGTTAGATCTGAAATACAGGGTTGGAAGGGAGACTATGTATTATAGGGTCATTTTCATAGCTGGATATTTTAACTGCAGGACTTCAGTGCTACAGGATCCCTTGTGACCTAGAATAATGTTACATCCCTTTTACAGAGAGCACATCAGGGTAGATGATACATTTGATTAGTCTACAGTTCCCAGCTCTGTCAGAGGCAGGAAACCAGGTCTGGCAAACCCTGAGCTAGCAATGCCTGTTCACTGCATTGTCCTGAGCAAGAAAACTCTTCTAGGGAACGATCTCTCTCCAATTTGAGGTTGCACGTCTGCTGTGTGCTTTTGGAGCTAGGATTTGAAGCAGCAGCTGCTGCCGTAGGAATACAAAGGAAGAAGCTGAAGGGATACGCAGGTGGTGCCCAGTTCTGCAAGCAGCAGATTCATAGCCTTTTGGTTGCAGAACCAGTTCTTTGGAGGAGCGAGCTTGACCTACTCCCTGGCTGCAGCCTACAAGCAAGATTTACCTGCGTGGTGACAAGGTTCCAGCTCACCTCTGCAGAGGCTGTATTTTGTAATCTTTGTTCCCATCTCATGCCTGAAAGCTGTACATCCTCCCTGGCATGCACCTGGCAGAACTTGGTCTGCACAGTGTCTTGCCCAGCCTTTAGTGGCAATTAGTAGCTTTGCTTTGAGCCTCAAACTAGCACCAACTGAAAAATTTCTTGATATAAAGGACTGCTTTTGAAAAAGGTATCTGTTTTTGACCATGGTAACAAATTGTTCTCAGATATGCTTCAAGCTTCAGAGACTGCAGAAGGGTAAAGCAGAACATGCATCATGATAACTTCATATGAGGTTTGGTCTGTTCACATATTAAGTGAAAATCTTGCTTATAATCCAGCGCTGATACTTCATGCTGTATTAAAACTACTTACCAATCCAAATGGTAAAAAGAAATCCGTTCCATGTAATCTTAGATGCAATTTACTTGCATGCTAGCTCCTGTCCATTTGCAAAGTCATAGTGACTAAGCTTTGCTAGAGAAGCACTGCAACCCTTGAGCCCTGCAGTGGCCTGGGCATTATCAGTCTGATGCCTGACCCTCAGCTTTATGCAGTTAAGGCACGCAATCTAAATGGTAGAACTACTGGAAAAAACAGTTACTGCAACTTCCTTATTACTGAAAATATCATTAGATGGAGCAGAACCTCTAGACTTACACTTTTTTTGAAAAGACAAAATTTCATAGCAAAAGCAAGTTAAGATTACTTAGGCCTTTCAACACAAAAGTGACATCCCTGTTTTCCTCCAGCTCTAAAATACAGTTGTTTCTAGTTGACAAACAACTGATTGTTTTAAGGAGTGAGCTAAAGAACTATCATCAATGTTCAAGAAGACATGTGGTTAACTCTATTCTTCTCCCTGAACAGTCTCGTTTAGCATTAGTGGCTTAGCATTAGCAGCTAAAGCAGCTGAAGCCTTAGGCTGCAAGAGCCGCCCCAAGTGCAAACTTTTGATACAATGCCGCTAACAAAGAACTCCCTGAATCTGGCAGATACGAGCAGAGCAAAGAAGTTAAAGACCAAGGAGACAATTCCCAGAGAATACAGTAACACCAGAAGGCGGCCAGCCCAGCAACAGCGAAACCCAGTGAGGAAGCAAGAGACCACCGACCACACTTACATTATTGGACCTGGGGGCCGGGTGATGGTGGTGTGGGTGTAACTGAGAGGTGACTGGGGAAGGGGTCCCTCTCCAGAGGCACCCAGCTCGAGCTGCAACCCAAGAATTAAAAAAAGAGTAATTGGAAACCTTCACTTGGGCTTGGCATTCTCAGCAGGATCCTACGGTTGGACCCTGCTATGGTGGCTGGCGCACATAAATCTATAACAAGCAATAAAAACAGCATTTGCTGGATGTGAATTACTTTTCTTAAGCTTAAGAAAAGTGGTTTATCTATGGTGCTGCACAATGTCTTACCGATTTCAGAAAATTAACTTCCAAAGTTACTTCGCTTCTTTCATCTATTTCCTAATGCTTATTTCCCATAAGCAGTGGCAAGGCAAGTTATGAGTCATTTTAAAGATGACCTTTTATCAGGAAGCAGTTACTTAACCAGAAGAAAAATCTCCATTGTAGACTGATCATCCATTGCTTCTCTTCCCAGTTAAGTCCGTATTTTACAGGATACCCTCTGCACAAAGTCCAGCCTCTCAACCCCTCAAGTAAGTTTTGAGGGGTTCATTTTCTAAAGACCATAGTACATCCACAAGCCCTTGCTTCTTTGGGCCAGTGTGTGTGCGTAAATCCAGAGCTACCATCTTAAATTTGATTTGGCACCAGATTTTCTCAAAATCAGGAGAAAGTACACTAACCTGTATTGCACTTACTTCATACAGTAACAGAAATTTTAAGTATTTACTACTCTCTGGTATTTTTCTCAGAGTAGACAGAAGATATATGAATCTCCAAATATTCAGCTGCTTCTGTTGGATTTTTTTTCTTTTTAACAACAAAATCCTGTACGATTGTGGAGAACGTAGGAAGCAGGAAATATTCTCTTTAAGGAGAAACTGTTAGTGGAAAAAACATTCCATACATTTAGATGCCTTCAAGCTGTAACAGAGAAAGCAAGCACCTCAGCAGTATTAGTGGAAGACATCTACTGTACACATTTAAAACCACCCTGCACTAAGAACATTGTGTGATTACAGCAGTGCTGTGCCAGGTCTGCCTCCCTGCAGTATATGCAAGCCTTCAACAGAAACCAGTTTGGAGGATCAGCACTGCTTTGCTACAGCTGTGTTTCCAAATAGCCTCTCCAGAGCTCAGAGTAAAATCAAAACACTCCGCCTGCCCTCTCCACTAAGTCCTCAGAGGGCTTGCACTGGGGAAGACCAGGCTGAAGATATTCCTGAAAATTTTGCTCAGATTTAGTCCAGCAATTCTGTATGGCTGAACTATTATTAAGAAACTGCCCAGTTGACCATCATCCGTAACAGAAGTTCCCTGTCCAGCCCTGTCCCTTGTACTTCAATAATTTTACCACAGCCGTTAAAAAAAATTACTGACTGTACTGGGAGACAAGGAGTAATCATACAGCAGGAGACTAGCCTCCTCTACTAGCAACAAGCCACCGCCTTTGGCAGTTTTGTACCATTTCTGGCACTTCTACACCTTTTAATCCCAATTCAGTCTGTGAAGATGCTTATTTCCTTCCCCTCCAATACCCTTGTAGAAGACTTCGTAACAAAAAAACCCCAACAACAAAAAAATATTAAAAAAAAAAATCAGGAATGGAAGCCACTTAGAAAACTCAAGGGATTTTAATGACTGAATTTAAGAAGGAACTACTTATTGAAGTAGCAAACAAGTATTTTGCTATCAAAGCACAAGCTAAAGAATTTAAAGAAGCCACAAACATTAGTAAGCCCAACATACAGAACTTTTGAGTAAGAAGGCATTTTACACACAAGAGTTTATCAACACAAAACTGTTTAATATTTATTAAATGACACAAAATACCTAGATAACAGACTCACTCTCTGAAAGGACATGTATTTACATTATTTACCAACTTAAGAAAGACTCTCTGTACCCATATCAGACTTATGAAACATAAAAAAGGTTTTGCTGCTTTTTGCATCGAAGGATGCAACGGTGATACATGCCCTGTTTGCAAGTCTGCATAAACTATAACTTTTTGATGCAGTGAAAAAGCACAATTTCATGTTCTGGTAGCTGAGGGAAGAGGCTTCTGAAAAGTAACAGGGTTAGTTTTTTTCCCCCCACTCCAGACACACTCTGAAGAACTGTTATACAAAAAGTATATTACATTTCTGAATGCTGCTGTACTCTTACAACTTTAGTGTAACGTTTCAAAGAAAATATTCTTCCTACTATATGAAATCACTAAAAAAAGTGGTATTTGAACATTTCTTTAGATGCTTTTTTTTTTTTTTTTTAAAGAAAGCATTAGGGCAAATGATATGTCTAGGAAAAAAATGAAAGGCTGACAAAAAAAAAAAAAAAGAAAAAAAAGAAAAAAAAGAGCAGAGACCAAAATATGAAGAACAGCTAAAGCAACTTAATTTGCTAGGGTTTGTTTTCTTTTATTAACTATTTACTTTGGCACCTTTGTGTAAACTATAGAACAAAACAACGTTTACAACACATTTGCAATTACAGCATTTAAACAAAATGGTCACTTTTTAAACCAGCCAAGACAAAAAAATAGTCCATTTATGGGTATAAAGATTAAAAAACCTAAAATATATATTTCTAAGAATAAACTGCAATTTCTTATGAACAAGGTGCTATAAACTGCATGCAAGTCAAGATTAAAAATGTGTGGCCAAACAGACAAGCTGTGTTATAGCCAGATGAGTTGTGGTCCAAGCCCCCTTTAATTTTCTTTTTCTTACAGAGATATATATGGCTCAATAGGCAGGCACATGATCCCAGCAAGAAGTTACAGAGTTGTACGGCTGGACAATAAATCTTGGCTGCAGCTTTGTCATTAACCAGGAATGAGCGAGACCTTAGCAGAAGAGATGAACAAGTTCTTGGGGAAAACTCCTGAAGATACAAGAAGCCTTCTCCCCTCCCCTCTCTCACCCCCTCTCTAGGCCTAGCCGGGGTTCTCAAAGTCCATTCTTTGGGTTGCTTTAACTAGATTGCCGCTTTGGGTCTGCCTCAGATTGTGGAAGTCTGATGAGATTTGAGGACATTTTCTAGGTAATATTTTCTGCATTAAAGTTACTGAAATGGATGTGGTAAAAATTAAATATGCCTTTAGACCTTTCCGGTTAGTTTGACTGAATGCAACACACTTGTCTAATGAGGGAGGATTTTACCAGAATAGGTATTTTAAACATGTAGTGGTGTTAGGTTTATATGCTACAACAGACTGAATGGAACCAGTTCAATACTGATATTCATCATCTCCTGTCTCCCAAAGAGTTAAGTTTTATGCTCCTCTCCAAAACACCTTTTAAAAAGGAATCTTTTATTGGCTAAAGATACAAAACACATACAAGAAAAAGGAACATTGAATGCAAAATACAGAAGGTTTAGGGCGGGGCAGGGGCATTCTTTCCTTCCCAGTGGACCTCTATTTGAACTAATACTTAAAAGATCTGCAGGAGCAGTCTTCAAGTTTCTTATCAGATAATTCTACTGTTCGTATTTTTCTTACAGAGGCAAGGGTGGTCCTGGATGTCTACCAGTGGTTAAGTTGCAACAGTGTCAAAGGATAAGGTAGATTTTCTGCAGATCACAGAGTTGTATGACAGTTACTAGAGGGTAACAGCAAATAATTTAGTAGGAGAAAAACACATCTGCTTCATCTGTCAGCTGAGGACTGCGTATAAAAGAGCTTGAGAGAAAACACAGCCAGAGCAAATATGGAATTAAACAGTAGATCAAAAAAGCAATAAGGATGGGATGTGTCAGATACAAAACACACACACGCACACACTCCCTCTCTCACACATGCACACCCCTGAATGTGGGATCACAGTGATAAAAGTTATAGATCATAGAGAGCTAAGTTACACTGCCATCAAACAAAAGTAAAATCTTGCTTTCAAGAAGTATCTGGTATTTCCCAGGACTATCAGTGCCTGAAACAGGATGAGGTGTTCCATTGTGCTCTGCAACACAGCTGATCGTAGGTCTAAAGCCTGGCTGGGCAAGGAAGAACTGTTACGTGGAGGAGTTACCTTTTCTGCTGACACTTTTTTCCATTTATTCCTGGCACATGTTGCTATAGCAATAAAAAAAATGCATTTTGTTGAAACAAAGCTCTACATTCAAGTGACTTATTCTCCCATATCTTATAAAGATGCAAAGAATGCTCTCTGGTCATCTAAGAAAATATATTTTAGATGCCTTGTAGCAATACTTAACTTTCTATATGAGAGGTAGGCTTCTGGGTTCTAGGAGGCCTGCCACTTCTAGGGCTGAGTTCTTAAAGCTTTAAGTTAAAGCAATCCAAAGCAGGACAGTCTTAGAAGAGCTGCCCTGTCTAAACCTTGAAGTTAGTTCAAGTTTAGAATGTTGCAAAGCAAAACAAGTATTAAAATCCATTTGTAATTTTTGTTCTTACAGCTTTACCACAAGAACAGTGTGGCTTTTCACAGATATCTGTAAATAGATTCTCTTTTCTAGAGTATTGCTGCCAAGAGGTGAAGGCCTCCTACCCATGACTAGTAAAAACTGTCACTTTTTCCATTATGGCTGTTTTATGCTTAAAATTCCCAAAGGTGAACACTAAGTCTTATAGGCAAGCCATATAAATCTAATCTGAACTTGTTTTGTTGTAGCAGTTATTTAAGAATGGTGTTTGTATATACAGAACACATGCCCACACCGCAAACGCTATACATTGTTTTATATTGGTACCATTTTGTCTTAATTGTGACCAAGAATATTTTCTATTAGATCAGCAATAAGCATAGCTTGGCTTATTCCCCATTTTCCCTCCCTCAAGGGAAAAAAAATCCAAGTGTGGGCATCAACCAAACCAATGGTATGTTACTAACTGAAATGCATTCTGTACAGTAAATTAAAAGTTTGCATGCAGTTTAAGCATTTTAAAGGCTATTTTCTTATATTAATTAACCTTCTGTTTCCATTTAAAGGTGTGAAAGACATCTGTCATATATCAAGGGACTCCTCTTCAGACCCAGAGACAAATGGAATCACAAAGACCAGGTACTTCCTTTCAGCTTCCTGCACATCTTACTAAATAACATGCAAAGAGTTCAACAGCATTCTTCTTAAAATGTAAATAGTACTCTTTAAATGGGCATGTTAACCACTGAAAGAAGTCCACTCTACTATACTTTTCCATTACACTGCTTTCATTCAATCATCGGTAGTATAAAAAGTCAATTAACGGGATCAACAGGCTAGTTTATCCACTGGCAACTGTGTATGACACCAAGTGTGCAGTAAAACAAAGGCCAACATATGTTTATGCAATATAGTTGTACTGATTCGGGTTTTCTTTATCTCTTTCCATGTAGTCCCTGTCAATTAAGGATTCTATTCTCTTCTTAAGGTCAGCAGGCTGTAAAATAAAGCAGATGTCAGCATTATTACTTTGCAGTCAACATTTCTCTGTTCTTTCTTTCTGCTTAAGCCAAATACCCATACTGTTTAAGATGGCTGAGGAAACAGAAGTCACAGTTAAAAAAAAAAAAATCCCTTAAAGCATCAAAGCTTCTAAAGTCTGCAATGTATAATTGATTGAAGAGAAGGTTACAAAATTAGCTTGTCACCTGCAGCTAAGCATAGACTTTTTAGAGCAGAGAAAGATACTTGCTGCTGTTTAAACTGAACTCTAAAGAACTGCAATTCATGTATTATGTACCAAACTCTTTCTATTTCTGACTTTCACCTGGTAAAAGATGTTAGAAGTTTCATTTTATCTTGATGCAATGAAGTTTTGCAACAGTTTGAGCACCCTATGATTTTGTTGGGTGAAGGACATTATAAAAATGCCTCATGATAAAGAGTGAGGAAAAGCATTTAAATCATCTGTTACAACCCTGCAAAGCTCAACTGCAGTTTATACAATACTTACAGGCCTATAGGAACTTTACATGGTAACACAACAGAATGAGATGGCAGTACCTTTTATTTCACATTTCCACTGATAGAAAGCACTGTATATTTGAACTCAAACAGATGCACCCCTATTTGAAAATCCATTTCTATTTGTACACGATAAGCTATTCATTTTATATTACAGCTGTGGGCTTCTTTGAGACATTCACCAATATCTAACTTTCATGCCATACATATTCCCCGCTGCCCCCCCCCTTATATTAACCAATATAACCTGTCTGGAAAAACTACTGTACATTTATTGGCTACTAATTAATTTAAAAGTATCAGCCAAATTAAGAATCAAAACCAATTCTGTGTCACATATCTGAAACATTTTCCCCTCATCCCCAAGAACATTTAAATGCAGGAAGAACAGCATACAAGGAGAGCTAGCTTCACAGTTACTGCTAATAGACTCTGGTTATGAAAGCCTTTCATAATAGAGATTTTAACCTACTAAAAGCTTGAGGTAATATTCAGATAAACGAACGCAACTGGCACTTTAAAAATTCCTGAAAGTTAGTATTTGCCCTTTCCTAAAAATAAAAAGATGTATGTTTTAGACAGAAGGACTGTTTAACTGAGGACAGGCCAGGGAATATAAAAAGAAGTAGTAAAGTTTCAGAAGAAGAAAAATCGGTACCACACCTTTACTGGGAATTTAAGCTGGTTGTAGACCTCTGACACAAGCAGGTTATGACTCAGTGTCTTGCGCATCTTCATGATTCGTACAATTGCAGCGTCAATCTGGTATTGCCGGTCCTGGAATACTCTCTCTGTAGTGCTTGCCTGTTCCTCTACCTGAAGGATCCATTTAGAAAAGTTTTAAAGAGAACACTAGAACTGTCAAAACAATTCTTTGTATCTCTAAGACAATTCTCAGTGTAAGACAGTAAAATGTCTGTTGTCAAATATTTGACATAAATCCTTTACAAATATGAAGACTGATTGTCTATTAGAAAAAACCTGTACCAGAAATTAAAATCTTTGCACAGATTATACGTTGAATGGCTGTCAGGGAAAATTCACTGTGAACTTGTTTCTATGTTCACAAACCATTCAGCAAGGTTCCAGGGAATGATCAAGGGTGAAAAGAACATTCACTAACTGGAACTTCTCTTAACCTTAGAGACATCTAGCATCACTGGTGTCTAGGTTGGTATGGAAGCACACCTTACAATGCTGATTTAAATGTATGTGCTATCGTCCAAATTATACATGTAACTTCTACAAAGATACCAGCACGTACATTACAACTGAGGGGAAAAAGGCTTGTAAATGGGCAGGCCACAAGATACTTAACCCAAGGATCTAAACCCCAGAGGATTAAAAAGAATATACCGTTTCTTTCATCTGAATTTGGTTGATCTTTATCCTGAAGAGCTTATGTCTGAAATCATCATTACATGTGAATTTATCACCGTCTTCCACGTCTTTGCCTTTGGGACTTTTAGTCAGTACTCTGGCTTTGCCACAAGCCAGAGATTGGAGTGTCCTTCTCAGCTCTCCATCCTCTAAAGCAGAAACAAGTTGTTTAGATTTTTTTTTTTTAGTAAGAACACTTCGAAGTAGTCCGCTGTTTTCAATACCAACCTATCCCAGTGGCTTGTTTTATCTCCTCTAAACTGAACTCTTCTCCTTCATTAAACATGAGCAGCACCAGTGTCTGGAACAAGGAGACCTGAAGTTCTTTTTTGCCCTGTCACAAGGGAAATTAACAGACATCACTAGGCTGTTTGGGTTTTTGTGTGGGTTTTTTTGGGGGGGAGTAGGGGGGACAAGGCGAGGAACAAGTCATTCTTGTACGTCGATTATTTAACTTAAAAGGATGGGATATTTTATTCATTTGGGAATATGAAAGAATAAAAGTTACTGGTAACCTTGTGTTTACTATGAAACAGAGAATACACTAGAGGTCAGAAGGTTAGACTATTATATCCAGTAACAAAATTCACCCAAGATATGCATCAACTTACTCAAGACAGATATCAGAGCACTGAGTGCTTAAAATTACAATCTAAAAGATCTTGAAGTGAAAGTGTAACACAAACATTAGTTTAAGAAACGGAGTATTAGGAACCATAGGATCTTCAAAATAACCAAGTTTTATCAAACTTGTTTTACCATTAATATTTTTCTGAAAAAATACAACTGGTAAGCATTCCTATTCCAAGAGAAATTTTCTTGAAATATATTTGTGCCCATGAAGAAATGCTGAAGGAGAATAAAAAGAAGCCCTTTAAAAACCGTTGTGTTCTTGTATAATCCAAAACTTTTCTTTACTTCAGTAGGGAAAACTTACTGTAAAGATGTTTAATGCTGTCAGATGAATTCAGGTCATCTATGGAACACAGCACCTTTTTTTTTTTTTCTCTCTTCAGTATATAAATTAGTGCCATTTTTAATATGAAACAAACTCACTGGATGTTTTCCCCAAGCAGTAACAAACAACTTTTTTTTTTTCCACCAATACAGAAACTGGATGCATCTTCTTAGACATTAATACATCTATTTCAGAAACTACTTACTCTGGAAATCATAGCAAGAAGTCAAAGTTCAAAGTAATTGCAAAACACTGTGAAGTTTTCCCATCATAGCACAAAAAAGCTTCCTGATGTATCCCTAAGGTACAATGCAGGCTTGGAATTGGCAGAGCAACAGGAACAAGAAAAACAATACACTCACCTCTTTAAATTCTGCTTTTAGCACACAGTGTCCTAGTGTTGACTGCCACTGAAGCTTCCTACCACTGTGTTTTCCTAAATAAAATGTCTTGAAAATCTCCTGCAGTTTTACCATCTAAGAAAAGAAAAAACCCAAAATGCTAAAACCAAAATTTCTACTTTAAAACCATCCTTCCCTCCTCCACAATTAAGTAAGTCTTCAGTAAAGGCTTAGAAAGATGAAGGGAATTACAAGAAAACAAACTTCTTAAAATAAAGACACTTCTGCATTTCTTTCTAGACATTATATACATATTTAAAACCAAGTTGCAGTTGATATCAAGACACATTACTGATAGGCTGATACTTGGTATTATACATCTATATTCATTACCTCTGGGGGCAAATGGACCTCCATAGGCACATAGGTTGGCCAATAACCCATAGTCAGAATATTCACTGTTAGTTCAATGTTGCCAGGGACATTCTGATTTTGCATATACTGCAGAAAGAAACAAAGTAAATTAAAATAAAGCAATGTTTATTAAGCATGGTTCAGGCAGAACTGCAAAGTTAGCACAGGCATTACAAGAGCACAGAAGACAAGTGACTTTATGATGTCTTTGCTATATAAACTGCAAGTTACATATAAGTACATTAGGACAAGAAAAAGCGCTTTTCTGAAGTTCTAAAGGCACTTCCATACAGGAAGAAACAGCAAAGTAAGTGTTTTAGCAGGCTGATGTGAAGATGTACCTAATTATGTGTGAATGGAGGAAAGAATGTTAAAATTTGCTTGTAATCAAAACATTACAGAACTGCCAGAACTAATGGGCAAAAACTTGCAAGCCAGTCCATCAGAATATAGTGGTGTTAAAAATGCTTTACAACTCGTGTTAAAATGTTTCCTAAGTTTACAATTCTTTTACTACTTTGGGTGGGGTTTTTTGGGGTGTTTTCGTTCGTTCAGGGTTTTTTGTTGTTTGTTTGGTTTTAGTTTTTTAAGCAGCTTCTTGTTTCAGGTTTTTTGCTTTGTTATTCATGAAAACCATTAATAAATTCAGTAAAATTTTCAAAAGCACAGACAGCACAGAATATTAAGAAACATATTCTGACTGATTTTCAGTAGACTGTTTTCCCAGGTGGGCTTTTGTCCACTCCTTTTCAAAGCAATCACTTACAAAGTCTTTTTCTCTGTAGTGAAAGAACATTACAGGCAATTGGAATAATTCAAAAGGGAGTTTAACCCCATTACAACAGAAACGTTCACAACTGAAGACCTCCTGCACCCTCTCGTTAGGTTTTCTGAGAAAAACTCATTCAAAAAGCAAATAAATGAAGGAGCCAAGGCAGGCTTTCCCATAATACCTGTTTAAATTGTATCATTATGTCTTTTGAAAGCTCCATATCTTTAAACATTCCTTCAAGTTTGCTGGTGAAAGCAGCTCCACATTCTATGAAAGAGAAAAATGTAAATCTTAAATTAATCTTGTTTATATTCAACACCACAGAGTAGGTATTCTAAATACCAGAATGTACTTTGAAGCAAGATGACCTATTTCAGCATACCTTCTTACATAAAGACCTGGATTCTAATTAAGATAATAGAATAAGGTTATAAACAAGGAGGAGGAAAAATATTTAATGTGGCAGCTATTCTGCAACCCAACTGTTTTTCCATGCGGACAAGACTGTTCATCCTAGGACTCCTCTGGCAACCTGTCACTCAGATGACAGTTCTAACTCCTGTCAGCTGCCTGCCAAACTGTATTTTGAGGGTGCAACACAATCAGGTTCTAAAAATCTTACTCTTACCACCCAAAGACTCCATCCTATGAAACAATGAAGATCAGACTAAAAGACTGCTAGCTGGCAGCTTCATGTTTCAGACCTCATATGGAGTGAATAACAAGCGGAAGGCATCCTTTAGTTCTCCGAGCACATCACCGACTTATTCAGCAGGGAACCTCAACGCTATCCCACAGGCTAAGATACACCGTGTGCTTTAAGCTCCTGTTTTTTAGCTATTGCTGCTACAATTACAAAACTGAAAGCAACAGGTCTCCTCAAAACCTATCAGTCATTCAAGACTTGCACACAAGTTTTTTGTCCTCACGTAAAGGGGAAATACAAACAGCATTTCTGGGAAAGCCTGTTAAAATGACTATTTTTATAAGAAAGCAAGCTGATAGACAGATATTTACCATGTTTGAGTTTGGAAAGCATAGATTTTTCAGCATCTACTGATGCACTCTTCCCAACTAATAGTCTCTTTGCTAGATCTTTTTTATAAAAGGCCTCAAAGACATCTTTTCCTGTAAGAGATGAGATTTGACAGTGATTATAAGTAATTTTTGTTTTAAACAAACATCACATACAAGAGGCCCAGTTCAAGGCTCAGTAAAGCTAATAAGGGATTTCACGTTAAGATTTCCACAGATTTTGAGTCAGGTCTTGTTACTGGCATTTTAACATGCAAACTAGTTAAAACAGCACTACACCAACAAACTGCAGCTACAGAGAATGAACACTTGACAATGCAGATTGCAAAAATTATTTCAAAGTACCTTTATGTTACTTATTAAGCAACTGTATCTCCATAAACCCCCAATACTTACCATATATGAATCTAAATATGATCATAATTTTATCCAGCATTTTTTCAAGTTCTTCGTCAGTAGCTTCTTTGTTGCCTGCACGAAGCTTTGAATCTACATATTTTGCTAGAAGAGTGTTGAGGAATAAAAAGTTTAGCATATGCTTAGTATCACAATGAAACATTTTCATTTTTTAATTATTTTAAAAAATCTAATACTGTGAAATCTTTTGGAAACGTAAAGGATCCTGAAATCACCTTCAATCAGTTTCATCACAGCTAGTTTGATATATTTTCATAGAGGCTATAAAGTTAGAAGAACATTATAGCCTAACCTCTTTTTGCAGATAAGCAATTACCGCATATTAACTTTACTGGCATACATAATGTTAAAAAAGATTTTTGCGTACGTAAAAAATCCTTGTCCGTATTATGATCTCAAAGTAAAAAGTCACTATTGCTGTAGATTGACATGGCTATAATACAAGCAAAAGAGATAAGACAAATATGCGAACCAGTTACTTGAATATGTTGTTTATAAAGCACATTGCAGATATTCAATTGAATTAAAAAAAGGAGGGCAGAAAGCGTTACTCTACAAGCCTAACAGCACAACAGACTGCAAAGCAGGTATTATTCACTGTGTGGGGAAATGACTAAGGTATTCAAAAGTGCAGAGAGCCAGGCTAGTAACGCACAAGTCTGTAAACAACTTTCTTTGCAAACTATAGAGGATCTGTCCCCGTAACATGAGTGGTACAGTGCATCCTCCTCTCTCTTAACTTTAATGTATTAAACCCTAGATACCTATGTAGAGCCCCTAACGGCTCTGTGCATGTGTTGCTGGCAGTGAAAAAGTCAAATTATTAGCAGTATTCTCACATCTGGACACCAGTCAGTTGCTGTAATGCCCAAGTTCTAACATTCTTTACTGGCTAGGCTACAGAAAAGTAAACCGATGAATAGAGCTTGCTCGTAACATTTGATGCTATCCTATCAAATCATTCACTTGCATAGTAAGGCACAGTAGATCCCCAGTTTGATAATGCATTGTGCGTAATGTCTTTTAACACACAATTCCATCATATCCAATCTATAAGCTGTATCAGCAACCCCCTCTTGTCCCCCACCCGAATTCTCATATGAGAAGAAACTGAAGAAAAATACCTATGAGTTCAGCTGGCTTATTTGGTCTTTTGTTAATGAATGTTTCAAAGGCTTCTTTCATGGCATTTACAAACTTCTCATTCTTGAGAAAGCAAACATCAATAATATGGTCAACTTTGTCTTTAAAATCAAGTAGTTCTTGGACCATGGTTTTGTCTTTTTCTGGATTAATTACTATGGTGCTACCAAATGCCTGCAAAATAAAACATATCTTTCAATTAGCCTGAATAATGAATTTAAGTGCTAAGATTTCTAAAAGCCTAAGTTATCTTTGTAATGTCTCGTTTCTGGTATTCGTATTAATTCCACTAACACAACAGAAGTAATAGCATTATGACGTATTTACTATATCATTATTCCTAGACCTTGTACGTTGATTCACAACCGATCTATGAATTAAGCGAACAGATTCAGAACCTCTGCCTGAAACTTAAACATGACCAAACTAACACACCATTTTTAAGCCATCTGTATCCTCAGGTTTTACACAAGTAAAGCTACCACTAAACTCAATTTTATTTAACAGTATTCCTATGTCATTAGAAAACAACCTTCACAACAACCATACTTTCGGTGACAGCATTTTCACTGACTAGTAAGACGAAACATCTTAAGTGACACTCAAGTGCCTTTTGAACTTCAATTGGTTGGTAACTTAAGCTACTATTCATTCTGACAAGAAATTTTAGCAGGGAGAAGACAGAAACATTCTGTCATTACCAAAATGTCTACTGGAGATAGAGTTGTCCCTCACACCTAACTGTAAGCAGTATAAAACCTCCAAATTTATTTAAGTTCGGTAAGTCAGCTGAACGTTCAATATTTTCTGCGACAGGGCTAGAACAGTTACTGTACTTTTCCTAGTACAGTCTCAAAAGCTGTCTATTAACTAAGTTTATAAGCAAGTAGTCTTTAATTCTTAGAAAAATGCAATAGTTTATAGAGATGACTCAAGTATCTGTGTATAAACCCCATTGATACAACAGTGGTATCTGTTCCAGAGTTCTAGGAACAG
Source organism: Ibycter americanus (assembly GCA_035590275.1). NCBI lineage: Eukaryota > Metazoa > Chordata > Aves > Falconiformes > Falconidae > Ibycter > Ibycter americanus. The sequence goes on along the minus strand of JAVJGI010000037.1, from coordinate 7,430,276 downwards.
TACCTTTATGTACTCAATCCAGTGTTGCAAGAGAACCTGTACTCCGCCTCTCACACGACTGAACAGCTGATACAGAAGGGACAGGTCTTGAATACGGTTTTCATCAAGAAGGTGGTTTAAACCTGCAAATGAGAGAATTTCAATAGGAATTAAAACCAGAGTAATCCAAAGAAAGCACAGCATATTATTACAGTAAGGGACCTCTTCAAAGCCAGTATTTTTTTATCAGTAATTAGTGATGTTGGGTGTTATTTTTTCGGGGTGGTGTTGGTGTTTTTTTTTGTTTGTTTGTTTGTTTGTTTAAAGCTACCTAATTTAACAGTGAAACACAGAATGGCTACCTGAACTGGCTCAAACCTTAAAAACCTTGCTATTGCACTGGCTGTCTTAGGCTACATTTACTTAACATAACATACTTATCACACCACCTCTGCTTATTTCTGCTTTACTATTCCCTAAAAATTTGTAAAGTTTATACTCTACAGGTCTGTAGGAAAGGTTCCTTGGCAAGACAGAGCTCTGAGTCTCAATTTCAGCTGTAAAATAAATTTTACAGATCTTTGAAGGCAAGCAGCTTCAAGAAATATCTTCACCTTTCACTTTTTAACTTTTTGGCAGAGAGAGTCTGATGCTCCACAGCAAGGTTCTAAGAAAGTAGATGGGTAAATATTGCAAACTTGATACTCTTCTCAATGAAGAGTCTGTTACAGATGTGCAGGAAGATGCTCACATACTTATTTCATCCAGAATCTGGCTAGTAAGGACTTGATAATTTTCTTTTGTTATTCAGCTCTTGCTGTACCCCTATTTCCCGACTATCCCTCAGAGCAACAGAGGGTCATTTGACTCCACAGAGATTACTGCAGAACCGAGGCAACATACTTCATTGCTCAAATTGTACTGTTTTTAAAACGAGCTGCTTTTTGTGAGCAGCAAGTAATCAGTGTTTCCCCTTTCTGGTACAGCCATAGTTCGAAGGCTACTCATTTACTTCTGAGTCTTCAAAATACTATTTAACACACTGAACTCGGGAGTCCCCTACTCTAGTTTTCCTTTTGCTTTGCTGTGTATCTGAAGACAGCATTGCATCTCCTTACTTTTGACAAGGAGAACAGTACTTGCCCTCTTGCAAAATTGTCAATGCTATTTCATGCACTGAGTAGCAAAGAGCGTTAAAGAATGATGTAGCTTGTGTCCTCCCCCAGCACCTGCATCTGTCACTTTCTTATTCAGCACAGGAATTGAAAGCCCCGAAGCAGTAATTAGAAACATTTCTATAAAGAAGAAAGATTACCTTTCTGAAGAATGGCTGTTAAATGTTCACCTAGAAGTTGCTTTTCTACAGTAGCAATTAGTGGCTTCCTATAGAAAAAATGTTTAGAATTACTTTTCCTTTTTCCATTACTGACAGTTTAAAATCCTTTGAGATTATGTTAACTACACTTGTCATTTGGAATGCTCTAATCATCTGTGGCCAAGGACCTAAAAATGATTATATACATATTTATCTGTTTTCCTCCCCAGTAAGCGATCTCTCTTCTGTTTGCTGACTGACGGTTTAATTCACACAATAAGCCTGTTGTACATGACCTCTAGGCAGCTGGACAATGATTCCATCAATGAAGAAATTGTGCGAAAGTTTGTCCAAGAATACACCTTCTCCTATTTTGTGGGAGGAGATTCATGTCTTGGGAGACAAACCAAGGAGAAGAAAACACACACCTCATGAGTCAAGAGGTATTAAAACAAAATAGGGGATTGGCCACTAATAAAGGTGTGGAAGAAGGAAGCCACTAAACAAGATAAATGTTTTTAACAGCTGAAGGAGGAAGGAAATAAAATTGTATGACGGTAGCAGTAAAACACCTTCCTCTCAGAGAGATCCTCTGTACCGGCTCTTTAAGAAGTTGCTACCACTTGCTCAAAGAATTTTGTTTTATCAGTGACCTACATTTTCCTCTCAGACACAACAGCTGTGGCTTTACGTTAGGAGAATATTTCTCCTGTCCTACTAGTCATGACCTCCACTTGATTGTATTTGAGGAAATCCTGCCTCTAAGCAGAAAAGATTAAAGAGTGACATTAGTCAATAGCTTCCCAGACTCCATAAAGAATGTGCAAATATTCTTACATAAATATTCAGAGCCTTTAGCTTGAGAATTCTCTATCCCAGGTCCTATCTTTTTCAGGTAGGACAGTAGCTGATTAACTGCATTTCAGCAAGAAGGAGGCATTTGGACTGGGGGTGGCAGCCTATTTTTCTCCCAACCAAATGCCCAACAACATTAATTCAAAATAACTAGTGGCTTAGAAGAAAAAGGTATTGGCTGTGTGAGCCAAGACAGTGCTTCATTGTAAACAAGGAGTTATGGGAAGTGAGAAGCATTTGATGGTCAGTCAATAACTGAGATGAATTGTAGCTATTAGGTGGCCTTCAACAGAAGAGCCAAACAGCTACTAATACCAAGCAAAGAGAGACTGCACTTACTGTGTGCTCTGATCTAAATAAGTGATTATCCTGTCTGCTTCTTCTTCCAAGCGCTTGTTCACATGGTGAAGATATTCTGGAACCTGAAAATGCCATTTGTACATTTAAAAAAACAAAAAAATCAAGAGGGGAAGAAAAAAAAAAGAAGGCAGTACTGGTCTAACAGCAGCAGCAGCTCCAGTTCTAAGCAGAAATCATTAGTACTGTGACTGAAGGCAACTGCATGTGAATTTCCTTTTTCAGAGTACTATAAAACATAAAGGTCACGTTATTACCCTGTACACTGGCTAAGGTGGCAGAATAGGGAACTATTCTCCCTACAAATACCTCATCATTAGGTGTAACAAATATTGTTAAACATTCAAATACCTCTCGTTCCTGCATAAGCCTCTGTCCCTCTGCTGCATACAGGCGGTTAGTCTCTTCCAAGAATCTATGTTCGAAAGAGTCTTGATAAATCTAGGGAAACAACATGATAGCAATCCGAGTAAAGCTTACCGAGCTCTAAATTAAGAATCTGAGCTGTTGATTGGTTTAAAGGTGAAACAAGTTTACTCACCTGCAAGTCAGAAAGCATGCTTAAAAGGCTTCGCAGTAAACTCCTATCAATAGCCTCACCATTTCTTTCCCGCTCAATCAGCAGAAGAATGCCATCAATAGTTTTGTTCTGAACCTTCTGATCACTGATTATATGAGTTCTGAACAATTCTAGCCCCATATCCCTAAAAACAAAACACAGACCGTTCAATAAATTGTGTAGGAATCAATTCCAACTGTTGTCTATTAATAAAACTTGATCTAGATCAGAGGCTAATAAATACTAGCATTCTTCAAATTCCTCATACCTCTGCCCCCAAATCACTCAAGATGAACACACATATTAACAATAAAATAAACCATGACAAGGCATCAACAGTAAGCTACAGATTTTAAAGATCAAAGCACCTATTCTTTCCTAAATAACCACCTAACTTTTGCAGCATCTTTTATTTTTCGGTTAGTTGGCAGAATGATGGAAACTGAATAAACAGCAGCTTTCACGGGAAAAGAATAATGTCATCCTAGGTCCCAATTCCATGGCTAAGCTGTTGGACAATATTCTTTTTTGTCCATCATTTTCTAATTCTTAGGCAAAGCTTAGAACAACTCAGTGAACTGAAAGACAAGGATGTCTGCTTTGGGCATCCCAGTTAAAACCTTCCATGAATCTGGAACTGTGGGTCTGGACACTTTTAGGAAAAGCCACACCTTCCATCCACCACTCCTTCGATCTCTGGCAAAGTAATTCAGGTAGTGCCAAAGGTACTGCAGTTCATTTGCTCATTAGTAAAATATTGGGGGTGGGGGGTTTTGAAGTCCAAATGAGAGTAACTTGCTGTTATTTTAGGTAACTTTTTCCCTTTAAAAATACTTCCAGAACTTTTAATATTATGCATGTTAAAGTCAGTAACTTGGCAACCCAAACCCTCGCACTTCAGTTGGTGAACAGGCCCTTTCCTTTAACTGTGCAAACTGGAGGTTGATATCTACACTCAGCTGAAATTTGCTATCCCAGCTATTCTAGAAGAATCCTGTAATTCATGGCAAATAAATTAAAAATGAAACCTCCCTTCGCAACAAGCACATATGCATTCACTACCTAGAGGTCACTACAAAGTTTATGTTAAAGACACCACTGAAAATCAGCAAGATATATGTGATAATTTAAACATAGCCCCCAATAATCATATTCTTTGTGCTCTTACCAAATAGATGGCAGCATTGAATTCTGAAGTACGTAAGTTCGATCCAAAAACAAAAAGATACTTCTAATCATAATCTGTTATGAGAAGGAATAAAAAAGCCACAATCCTTGTACTCTTGAAACCAGCAACACAAATCACACAACAAAAAAATATTCCCACTGATAGGTTTCAGGCAGTGCTTTATTAGACACTATTTGCTTAAAATATTCTGCCAATCTTAGCAAGCTGATCAATGTGACATTTAGCATCTTTCTGTATAAAGGAGTAATTCCTTTTATAATAGATATAAAAGCAGAAAGGTTTACATAGAAACAACAGGTAGGAGTTGTGTGTGCACGTATCTGAGATCAGACCAATGTGTCAAGAAATGTGCTACAGACAAGTATTTTTAAGTCTTGACTTCTAACAAACTAGATATGGTTGTAGTTCACAAAGAAGCCTTATATAAACTTAAGACAACATTTCAGAAGCACAGTATGTTTATAAAGGAACAAAGTTAAGCAAAACAGGCTGACTAGGCAACTGGTTTTCTTTAAAAAGATAAAAAACTTACCATTTGTCTGCAGTGATCTTGCCAACATTTGTCTATTTTCTTTAGAAAAAGGACACTATCCAATGAATCCATGAAGAAATCATTAAGAAAATTACAATTAATAGGTAGTGTCAGCAATGAAATGAACCAATTTTTTTTTTTTAAAGACACTTAAACAGAGAGCACAACAAACTCACCTACTCCCAAAACCAACCAGTTAACTTCTTGCTATTTTTATTTTTAATGAGGGTCCTTCTGTTAATATGAGACATCAAAAAGATTTGAACTATTCGAAAAAAAGCATCTAAATACTTCTGAGTGTTTTGTCTAATCCCCCATCCCTGTGGAGTGTGACAGACATACACATCTCCACACCTCAAAACCCAATCATCCACAATACATGTAAGAGCCTACCACTACACAGGTACTGTAATTTCAGCTCATGTTAAGAGATAACATTAAGAGATAAATTTTGTCCCTGAAATTTAACTTGCATTCAGCTCACTGCATAGTTCTGGTACTAATTAATATCCACTTATCAGGATCTCAACCAGATGCAACTCAAAACTTTTGAAAATCAAACATTTTGATCATCAGAATCTCTAACATTGTATGCTACCAGACCAGTAGCACTTTTCAAAAAGAAAACAAGAACTGCTTGTTAGAAGACTTTTCCATTTACCTAAGCATGGCAAGTTCAGCATATAAAAAAACCCATGAAATGATACAGCCAATACAGCCTTTTAAAACCTTGCTGTAAGTCCAATATGAGCTTTTCTAAGATGTCCAAGAATTTCATAAACACCAATGAAACTTTCTTACAAACTTTTTAAATGGTTACTGACATAAAGGAACGAGTAGTGTTCTCTGAGGTCCCACCCAAAAAAAGAAAAAGCAAAAAGACAACAGACCCTATTATGCAAAAACCAGGAATTCAGATTACCATGGCCTACTGTCATGAACTAGTCAAAGAAATCCGTCACCCCATACTGGCAGGTAAAAACATTTTGGCTTGTCAGCAGTTAAAAAAAGGATATTCTCTGAATTGGTGAATTTGTGCTTTAATGTGGTCTTCACAGATCTGTCTCAACTGTTTGTACAAGTTTGCAGAAATCTTGTAGGAGCAGAGATTCTCAACAGCCTGAAGTAAAGAGAAACATACTAAGGAATCTGTTTATATTCTTATATGTGGTTTTACAAAGAGAGGGGGAAAAACACCCCAAAACAACCATGGAATTATTCTGCTTTTCACTCAATCTACCAGTTTTTAATTGTAACATAGTTAACAGCTGCATGCAAAACACCAGAGAGAGACATGGCACTACATATGGCACTGTAATGGTAACAAGAGGCAAACGAAGGCCATGCCCTGAACAGCTTACAGTTTAGTAATTTCAGTTGGAGTACCGATATCTCATAATGAACCACAGGGCTTGCATCTCTAAGAACAAGGATGTTAGTTTAATATGTTCCAGCAGCTTGCTGGGTTTCATACTTCAAAGCAGACATTTAAGGTCTTAATTTTATTAACTGCTATACTCTGCATGTCACATTGATATTTGCAGAAAAGCACTGCTAGTGTTATTTCCTTTTGCAGTCTTTTCCTTGATTAAGCTCCCCGCATCCCCAAAAGTACACACATATACATATTTTACATATATCTATCTCCATTCATCAAACCCTTGCCTGAATAAGTTTAGTTATAATCCTGAACAATTTTTAGTAGTATGACTACATTCCAGATGTTTACAGTGACAAATCTCAGATTTCTAGATCATAATCAACTATTAGAAGAACTGCTGCTGTGCTTCACAGCTAGAAGTGAAACGAAGTTTAACGGGGGTGACATGTTTTGGATACCGATTAAGCAAACAAGCATTCTCAAGTCCATAAGTGTAACTCAAGACTCTTGCAAAATTTATACCAATTGCCCAGATTTGGAAAGCAACTGAGCAACTTTAACTCTTTGTGGATTGATGAATGACACAATATGTGATTATTCTGTAAAACATCTGTAGCAGCTAGAGAGGAGAGGTATATATGATTTTCAACTAATGCCTCTGGATTTAATGCTTTTTTTTTTTTAAAAATGGAAAATACTTCAGTTGCCAATACCACCAACTTAAGAGGGAAAAAAGGACTGGAAGATCAAGTTTGCTCCCCAGCAATCACAGGCAACCATGCAGGGGTGGCATAGTTCCGAATTACACAGAGCAGCTCTACTTCATTACACTGAAGTCTCCCAGAATATTTCCCAACAGTCCAAACAGAAGTCACCAGCAAACAGTAAGCAGCCACCACTAAAAGCACAGCAACAAACAAAACAGCTAAACAAGGAGTTCCTCAGTTTATCCCAGGATACCAACAGTAATCATTCTTAGCATCAACAGTAAACAATTTATGCTACAGCTAATACTGGCTCTAGGACACAGAGGAGTTACAAAAAACGCCAACCAACCACCTCCACAAAACCCAAAACCCCACAACAAAACCATACCACACAGTAACAACAACAAAAGAAAACCAAACCTGCATAAGCTTACTGTCAGAAACAAACAGGTATAGCAAGAGACCAAGTGTGCCAACTAAGACTAAACCAAGTCTGAATGACGATTATTAGGAAAGCCAGAATCATCACTGAAGTCTACATATCTTAATATTTGGAAATAGCAACAAATTCAACTCTCAGCCTTAACACTTAAGAAACCCCAAACAAAGACAATGATTTGATCAGAAAACATTCTGTAGTTCACTGTTCAGAACAGGTTAGGGACACCGCTCAACTCTATTCTGCTACTGCACCCACGGGGTCAGGCTCTAAACGGAACAGCAGCAAAACAGGAAATAACTGCTACCGTGATTTCTGAAGAAAAAGGGGATGGAAAACACTAAGCTTGAAGAGCCTGATTAGACATTCAGCAAGTGCAATAAATGGGTTGTTTCTCTTCTCTTACTTACTTTGAAGAAGCCAACTGAGAGCTGGGAAGATCAATGTTTTAGAACTTGCTAGTCACCTGCATAACCACAGTTAGTCTCATGTCCACCTACCAGCCTAGGACAGCAGCAGCCACTTTGCTGTACTTCTGGTCAGTTCATCCATCTCAACTACCAACATTTTCATAACTGCTATCAAAACAAGTACTATTTAACCATGCTGCTCTAAATCCTAAAAGACTTAGCCTCTGCACTGTTGATTACCCTTAACTCTTAGTGAAGTAAGTTAACATGTATTACTATACACTTACTTTTACGCAGTGTTCATATAAAGCTATGCTTCTGCATTTGTGTATCAGAAATTCCAAAGTATTAAACATGTGTCTGCTAGTAGTGAATGTTTAAACATCAAGTGCAAAACTTCCACATCTTCATCGGTAACATCCATAGAAATGTTCCAATTTTAATTTGTGAATTCTGCTTAATTGGATTTTTTTTTTTTTTTTTTTAAAGAGATTAAGCTTTCTAAGCCCACCAACACAAAATCTTTCACTAAGATTTGCTCTGTGGAGCATAACACCACTACTGCAATATTATGCTTTGCAGACTTTACTGGTGTTATACAGTGATAGTTGTAAAATATCAAAAATTCCCCAACAACTTTAAGGGCCCTAGTTCACAAAATTATCTTGTTCTTAGTTAGCGGAATAAAGCTTTCTGATCCGGGAATCTGTGCCCTGAAGATCGTCAGAAGGCAAAGCATCATATTTCCTTTATGTAACTTTTTTTTTTTTTTTTTAAACTGCAGCATCCACACCTGGGTTTGTTTACTGGGAAAAAGTAGGAAAAAGAACTGAACGCAGCTCTGATGAGAGAAAATCAGAACTTTCCAGAAGTACTTAACTTTGTGATTGATAAAAAAAAAATTTAACTAAGGATCTGGTACCAAAGATTTAGATGTCTATTTTCTGGTACTAACCTAAGGAAAATTACTCTAATAAAGAAGCTTTCAATTCTGTAACACTTTAGTCACTCAAAGATGTGTATCACCTCTCTTGCTGAGGAGGAACAAAGCAAGTGCAAAGCCAATGCGCCACAAAGAAATAAAGCTTCAAAATGTTTGTGCAGTGGGGTTTTCCAACACAGACAAAATTTAAACCAAATTCAAGAAGTTTAACTCCATGAAAGAAAGCTGTATCTTATTTTAAGGTGTGCAGCAGAACTTTTTCAGACTCTTTTGTAATTCCCCTCTATGCTTGGATAATGGTGTCTGCCAAGGCATATTTGGCATCAGATCCATTTACCAAGCAGCTGTTCAGAAATGACATTAGTTTAGTTAGCATTTAAAAACACCAGTGATTCCTATCACTATTTTTAAATCAAGACATTTATTTTTAGATTTATTAAAAAAAAAAATTCTACTTGATTGCACTCTATTTCACTGAAAAGTATCTAAGTTATTACAATGTCAAAATTGAGATTTAAAAGAAAAAAGCATATTTTTCGTTTTCTGAGCACAAGCAACATTAAATTAAGCCTGTGTTAAAAGTGAGCAGAAATTTGAGCGATAACTGTGAAGCAGAAGCAAGGCTTTCAATAGAACTTTGTATTTTTAAACTATTTTGGATACTCTTCAAGTATTTAATTAACAGTTATTTGTTCTGTTGCTCAGTGTAAAGTAATTTACAATACCAGCCAATACAGTGGGTTGCAATTTATTATTAGTTTCACCAAGTTTTGCAAAAGTAACAATACTATATATTATCCTGACAAACTGTTAAAAAAGCTATTTTTAGATTAATTGGACATTGTAAAATATTATAATGAGCTCAAAAACGCACTGGACTGAGGAACTTGGTTCCACGAGGAACGGCAATTTATCCTTCCCTAAATCTGTCCCCAAACCTGTGCAAACAGGATTTTTCTCCTCAACTTTTCACAGAAACCAGTCATATCCAAATGCAACTTCTATTGAAAAGGAGAGGGCAGGGGTTTAAAAACAAAAGAGAGAGAGAGAAAGCAAGAAAAAGAGAGGGAGAGACACTAAAAACAGATGGAGAGAAGGCTATATGCACATAGAGGAACAAATCAAATAACTAACCAGGTAATAAAGGCTTTCGAAGTAGTGTAAAAAGTGTAAGTGCTTCTTAATATCTAGCTATAGCAGTGCTGTTGCTAGGCCACTAAAGCCGCAAGTACCACAATGTTAGTAGGGAAAAGGTGAGGAGGGGGAGAAGTCTCCTTAATGCATTCAGTTGAAAAAGGGGAAGTGGAGCTTATAAAAAAAAGGTTAGGAAATGCAGCTGAAGTCTAATCACTTCCTAAGACATTTAGGGCAAAGCAATCAGAACTGTTGCTCTTAGTTTTGATTCTCAGTTGTTACAATAGACAGAAAGCTGAATGATAAAAAATTACAATACAACCAAAACAATACAATTCATAAAGAAAAATGATATTCCATTTACTTTTAAGAAGTCAAATAAAAAGTTTCAGTTTTTAAATGATTTATGATCCTCAATCATGAACACGCACTGTCTTCAGAAAAAGGATTATATTTTAATATGTCACCTTTTTCTTACCTAAACACCAATGTTTCAGGATTTCACATTTCTCCTTTAGCAGCTACACAACATAAACCCCCAAACAGTAAAGGGAATACAGCTCCTTGGTTTATTTAATTCTTGTCAACTGTTGCAAGGGAAACCATACCTTGGGTTATCTTGTCGCAAGTAAAAAAACCATTCTGGGTTCAACGTTAGGTCTTGTGTAATTTTTACTGATTATTTTAAAATTTGTGAAACTACTCAATGAAAAGCTTTTCAACGACAAAAGCAGTTATCAAGCAAAACGTCATATTCTTACCACTGTATCAAAAGTGTTTTAAGCAAAAAAAATCCAACAACAAAGCAAAAAGCCCTAACACATTGCTTTTACTTAAAGCACTTACCTGATAGAGCTCCTCTAAATTGTACTTAATTGAAGTACTGTTCTGGATAGCTTCTACAGCTTCTTTCAGTTTTTGCCAGGTTTCATCTGTGTAGTTTTCAGGCAGTTTGGGTTTATCTTTAAAAGAAATTATACAGAGTTTGAGAAAGTATTTAGAAAAAGCAGAACATCTTCCCATTTACAGAAGTGAAAAATGTAGCTTTGACTGGAAAGAGGTATGGGCTGATGCTCTCAATTTTAGTTTAAACTTACATGAAAAGAAATAATTTGTGTAAAAGCAGTATCTTATTTACATTTGGAATAGTAACGCATTGCAAAAATTTAGCATTGGTCTTTACATACACATCACAGCATCTGTAGTCCAAACAGTATGTGTGATTTATAAAAATCAAAGTACTGTGTCTGAGCAGCTCAAGAATGGATAAAGGTTAAAAACCAGCAAGAATGATCTACATCTTCATTACACTCTTTTTCACTACCAGGACAGCACAGCTAAGAGAAAGTGAACATCAAAGCTGAAAATGATGGATTAAGAGATACTGAGTTGTATAGAGCTTGTTTTTTAATTTACCGCTCATTAATTCTACTCTGTATTAACAGTTGGAAAAAAACTGTTAAGAAACATGCATGGAAATACTGTGATTATAATACAGGCTTTATGGTCACAAGGCAAATGTTCCTATTTTAAAGTAATCCATTTACGTCTCTCTTGGGTTTGGCTGGTGGAAATTAGTTAAGAGTTAAGCCCTCTTTTAATGTTCAAATAGTTTAAGCTTTGCAGATTTGACTTTCCATTATTTTTTCAGCCTTTTCTGTAGAGATGCCCCTGCTATGCAGCATCTTCAACAAGACTAAAGCATTTACAAGGCTAGGAGATTCCCCAAGTCACATTCACAGAATACGAGGACTATTTTAAAATTCTGTGTGTTCTCATAACTAGCAAAAAATGACCATTTTTGTTCCAATAAGCGCGTTCCTAAATGGAGAAGGAAGGAGGAGGAAATTTAGGGAGGAAGACACATGCACATCCATGCCACCAACAGGTGAAATTGGCCCAGACTTTAAATGCTATTAAAATTGACTTTTACATACCTAAAGGTAAAAAAACAAATTGTAAAGCATTATGATTTCTCTGGAAATAACAGAGGGAAGTAATTTTTTTGTCCTTCAAGTATTTCCCTACAATAGTGGCAATATCTCAACATTAGCTGTATTGTAAGAATCTAGAGACGACAAACTACAAGTGAGACTTGCCTATTTTCACTGGCAACTAATGAGTATGCTACTCAGCAGTAAATACCAAGATTCTGGATTTTAGGAAGTTATTTAAGTCGTAAAGTATGTTATTGCTATCACACTAAGATAAAGAGAGTAATCTTAACATTATTATTCAGTTTAGCATCTGAGAGTAAATAAAAAGCAAAGCTGGCAGATTCTTGAGACATCCTTTTTAGGCAAGCCATTCAAATACCAATCCATAAGCAATGATGATCACAGCACTATGCAATCCATGACATTTAACAAATATTTTAAACAGGAAAAGTTGACTTCCCTTAAAGATAACAGTATACAAGCAACAGAAGAGTGGCCTTTATTTCTCACTGTCATGCATCATAAGTATAAATTTTAAAATAATCAGTCCAATTAGATGATGATGACGTGATGGGTGGAGAACATTTTTGATGGTTAGGAGGACCTTCAAGCAGAAAGTCACACTGTGAGCATGAATTGCTGCAAAACATTACAGTGGCTAAAATAATCCTAATCATTACCTTCTGCAATCTCGCTACAAAACATCTGTATCAATAGTGTATTTAGAAACTGATCTTAATGTCAGTAATATCTTTTACACCCCCCAACCCCAAACACATGGAGAAAAAGAAAAACAACCCAAGAACGCAAGCCACTGGACTATTTTAGAAGATAGCAAAAGGCAGGAAATAAGAAAAGCCCACGATTTCCCCATCTTTATAGGGGGGGAAAAAATGACAGAATTTTAGCTAAGCTTTCTGCCTAAACCTATTTGTACTTTTGTTTACTGGAAAATGAAGCAGCATCACAGCAGAAAAGTTTCATTTCTCTGCTTCAATTGGTCTCTAGTAACAATACTCAAGAATCTCAAACATATCTTTTGAGAGAATTTATAAAGGCATGTAAGCTTGTAAAACCAGAGTATGTTAAAACAGAGAAAAGACATTAAACAGTTAAATATTAAAAATTACAGCAAGGATATCGCAAGGAAAACACTCAGCAATAATCTGAGCTACCTACTTTAAAGGCAAGTGGGGAAACCAGAAAGGAAATCCGCCATAATAGCCTGATAATCACCTTAGTTCCAACATTTAAAACTAAGCACAGGCAGATTAACCTATAAACAGACAAAACGAATAGAGGCAAGACATAGAAATACAGGCCCATTTTGAAAAAAATGCATTCTGTGCAAAGACTTACCATGAACTGGGCTACAACACACACTAAACCCTGATTCAGGACTACCAGAAAAGAGGTATCAAACGTTAAAAGTTTGAAGAAAGGCAATTTACGCACTTAGGCAGTAAAATCTTTCATCTAACATACAAGTTAAGGCCTTCTCAAGAGGCAGAGTAAAAGGAGCCTGATAAATAATCCCAAGCAGTGAAGTGTAGCTCAGGATGTGTACACGACTGGGCAAGTATGCATCATAAAACATTATTCCCCCTTTACATAAGTATAGAAACATTCACCACAGAAAAGCATTTCCTGTAAAACTTGGAGCTATTTGAAAGCCAACCGGTTTTCACGTCGAAAACAAAGCACAAAGTTGAGCGTCAGCTCCCCGTAGGTTGTGACAAATTATGGCCTGTTACCTTTAAAGTTCTTGATCACTAATTTCTTAGCAGAGCCAGGTTTACTGTTGGCAAAACTGGAAACAGTAGAGGAGGCAGCTTTGGTCAGGCCATTTGCATGGTGCCCCACAGCCACTGACGAAATTAAAAGGCTTTTATTTTTGAGCTGTTGTTGGTGCTGCTGTTGAGAAGAGGCAGCAGGAGAGGAGGAGGAGGACGACTCTTCAGCCATCTTCACATCGAGTCCAATAAAATCCACGGAGTCCTCGAAGCGCAGCTTCTTCTGGAGGTGATGGTTAGAGGAGGCAATCGCTGAGGAGGAGCACGAGGAGGTGGTGATGATGGAGGAAGATGATGAGGAGGTGTTTTTGGAAGGAGAAGAGGCGCAGGAAGATATGGAATCAAATTCTTCTCTTTCAGAATTGCTGTTGCTGCTGTTATTTAACTTTCTCTTCTTGCAGGAGGAGCTGCTGCTGGTGTTACCATCAGTGGCAGGTCTGACCTCCTGGGCTGCAGCTGGGGGGTTGGGGGAAGAGAAACCTGTGGGAAACATGAACACACAGAAGTGAACAGGCTGAGGGGCATCAAATCCTTGTGGTGTGGCAAAGAGAGAGAGAGAGTTTTAGAGTCAGTCTCTGTTTGGTGTCTCTCGGGGGGGTCTTTTAACTCCTCTCTCTCATCAGTGGAGTCCTTCCGCGTTGCCTCTCCTTCGCTTTCTTCTTCCTCGAGGAATCGCCGGGTCTCCTCTCTCCCCCTTCTTTTTATTACTTTGTTTCTTCTCGTAGTTTGTCCGTTTTCCTGCTTTCGCTCCTGTCTCAGCGGAGCGGCTCCGTCCCCGTCTCTCGCCACCCACCAGCTTCCTTCAGCTCTTCCCCCGACAGCGGCGTCTCCCGGCGGCTGCCCGCTCCCCAGCTCCTGCCGCTCCCCTCCGGCTCGGCCGCCTCGTCTCCGCCGAG
>JAVJGI010000037.1:7401156-7411784 GCA_035590275.1 Ibycter americanus | reverse complement strand
AGGCCCTGCTCGGTGGCTGGGGCAGCTGGCCCCGCTCCCTGCCGGCCCCCGCAGCCGCCAGCTTTGCCTCCGGGCGCTGGGCTGGGCTGGGCTGGGCTGGGCTGCTTGGGCACTTGGCTGTTAAAAAAAAAAAAAATCCAACCTAAAAAGTAAGCTGAGTCATTAACTTGTGTGAGCTTTGAGGTGGTGGGGAGCGCAGCTCGTCCGGCTGTGGGCAAGGTGAAGGGCTCTTGCAGGTAGCTCTGAGCGGTGCTGTAGGTGCTGGGGTTGCCAGCAAAGTCTGTTCTAGGAGTTGAATGAAATAATGTGGGCCAAGGTGTATCCGTGAGGCTAAAAGCATGTTTCATGGATGTACCCAAAGTTTAGGAACAAAGGCAACCTACTAGTGGGGACTCCCCTGCCTTCCCCTAGCCTGGTGTTCCCAGGGGATACATTTAAGCCTTGTAAAATCCTAGATTTGAAAGTTGGGCAGGTGTGGTGCTGCAGAGGTCTTAGAGTGAATTTCTGCAGAATGCTGCTGAGGTATGGCATCTTTTGGGCAGCAAACTCTGCATTTCTGAAATACTCTCTCTCAACTGACAGATTTGATGAAAAGGAGAATGTATCAAACTGCATCCAGCTGAAGACTTCAGTTATTAAAGGTATTAAGAATCAACTGATAGACCAATTTCCTGTTATTGAACCATGGCTAAACCAAATTATGCCAAAGAAAGACCCAGTCAAAATAGTAAGATGGTAAGTTTCTTTTCTTGTAAACTTTGATTCCAAGCTGCTAGAATTGCTTCCTTTATGTGTTCATTTTGTATAGTAGATGAACCTGGTGTTTTTGAAAAGCATCTATAATTTCTGAATAGATAACAGTCCATGTTATGGCCAAACCAGAAAGTTTTCATGTGCTTATCATGCTCTTGAAGGCCTATGCTAGTAGGATGTTTGAGGAAAACAAAAATGCCGCATAGTAGCGAACGCCCAACATATCTGGGGACTCTCCAGGGATCAGCCTGTTGGTGAAGGGAAGCATTCAGCTTTATGGATATGGAAGCTCAAACTTGTTTGGATTGCTTCCAGTAGCATTTTTTTTACCATGTATTTCCATATATTATCTGAATTATTTTATTTATTTATTTCTTTTTTTTTTTGAATAAAGAGTAGTATATTTTTGCTGATGTCTTCTCCTTGTCCACTCTTTGTATTGCATTTAAAAAAAACCCAAAGAAATGCAGTTTGCAAACAGCTGGATGTTTGTTTGTAGATTTTTTTTTCTTTTTTCTTTTATTTTTTCCTTTAAAGGAAGGAAGTGTGCAGGAGGCTAGTGTTGAAGAACAAGCCATAAAAAAAATAATGTTTTTAGTTTTAAATTTGCTTGCTAATTGACTGTCTTAATTCTCAGATGTCAAGACAGACCAGACCCTGTGAAGTGAAATATTTCATTTAAACTATAAGAGGGTAAAGTAGCTATTGGAATAATAATTTTTTTTTAAATCTTGCAGTCATGAACATATAGAAATCCTCACTGTGAATGGGGAGTTGCTGTTCTTCAGACAAAGAGAAGGGATTTTTTACCCGACGCTAAGGTTGCTTCACAAATGTAAGTTTCCTGAGGATGGTGGTGGTGGGGAGAGAGGGGTGAGTGTGTGATTCCACAGAACTTTTGTAGAACCAAACTGAAAAGAACTTAATGCTTACAAGCATATATATGTATATATATATGTTCCAAGATAGATCTTAAAGGTATAGTGTGTATATACTCAACTGTAATTTATTGCTCTGCTATTTCCGGTACCTGAATGGATTCCTTCCCCCAGAATTACCGCAACGCGATATGTTAATCAATCTGAACTTTGATTTCTAAGAATTAAACTGTGCAAAACTGCAAAAAAATCTTGAGAGATGTTTCTCTAGGCCAGAGATCTAATGTTGTTAGTCCCTATCTTTGTTCTTTCAGCTCTTCCTTTAAACCCTTTTTGCTTCCTTCCAAATACTTGTAAGTTCTTACTAGAAAAATACTCTTTAATCATGAGGTTAATGATGTAATGTATACTTTTCTCCTGTAAGAGTTTATGCTGTGTGGTTTTTACAACTTACTCTTGTGCTAATTTTTTTTGCTCTTCTCACTGTTCTGCTTGATTGTGTTACTCTGATTTGGATGGGCATAGGTGTCCCTAAAAATGTTATTCAGTGAAATCTCAGTGTTTGAAATACTTCGAGAAAGTGAGTGTACTTGAAGGATTGCTTGGTGAGCTGACAGCCTTCATGAATTTTGTCCCTCTTTGCCTTTTTTGCCTTGTTAACATTAAACTCACTCTTTTTCATGTAAGAGGTTACACATGTAATTTGAGGGATTTAAGACCTCTTAGTATGTGGGCACTTGCGTGATTGTTTCCAGGGGGGAACTTGTTAAAATTGTTACTCAGTATATGAGTGTGCAGGAGGCATAGGCCTGGTGTTAGATTATCCTTTGGTTCTGAGATGAAAGATGTTGTCTGGGAGAACACAGTACTTGTGTCCTTTTGGGACAGTACAGCTCAGCAGGAGCTCTGGTAATGGTTTCTCAAACTTCCTACCCTTGCAGCACACTATATATCTAATTGCCCCATCTAAACTGACTTGATTATGAGTTATTTGTGTTGTCATCTTACCGTATTAATTGTAATGCTGTGTCTTTCCCCTCCTAGACCCATTTATTCTACCACATCAGCAGGTTGATAAAGGCGCCATTAAATTTGTACTAAGCGGAGCTAATATAATGTGCCCTGGCCTGACGTCTCCTGGAGCAAAACTTTACCCTGCTGCCGTTGATACTGTTGTTGTATCCTTCTTTAACTATGAATTACTGCTTGCTGTGAGATCAGTGAAATGTCTGTTCTTGTGTTCTCAGCTGATCATAATCTGAATTGTTTTGGATTTTAATGGTATTTCACAGAATAACTGGTAATCTGAAAAGAGCTGCAGAGGTTCAGATGTTATTTGGCAAGGTTAAAAGCATATATTTCTTTTACTTATTGTGATGTTCCAAACCAAATAACTATTCCTGTTGTGCTGTTGGGTGGGATGCTGTTCCATTAATGCAATCTAAGTGAAGCTCCTTGGTGATTTGATGCAGAACTGTAAAAATAGATGAGGTACAGTGTAGTTTGTCCCCTGCCTCCTTAATCAATCTTGTATCTCCTTCAGTTACAGAAGAATTTGCTCTGGTTCCTAGGGAATTTGGAAAGATGTTTAGGATCAGCTTTGCTGTAGTCAGGACTGGCTCTGTGTGTCTGATGGAATTAGCATATGTAAAATGAGGAAAGTATGCTAATTCACTCCTGTTCATTTTATTACTGAGAAAGGAACGCTGAACAAATACAGGATTAATAATACTAAGCTGTGCTGCTTTTGTTGTTAGTTGGATGCTATAGGAAAAGATCAGCAGCAGTTAGCATTGCGTGTTGCTAAGCTTTGAAAAGGACATGTCTGATTTCAGTACTTCTGGGTTTTAAGATTTGTGTCTCAATTCTTCTGCACCTTGGCATCTAAAATGGCCCCACAAACGTGTAGTTTTGTTCCAGAAATGATGAGACTGCCATCACTGTGTTGGGCACAAAGGGAGAAATGTAGTGCTGGGAGATCTTTTTCTGTAATTGCTGTTTGAAGTTCATAAATTCATGCTTTGTTCTACACACTGTGATTCTGTTGTTAAATGCAGTGCATTGTTTTGCTTATCTTTAAGAGCTAGAGCTCTAGAATTACTAAAAGGGTAAAAGTTCAACACGGGATTTTGAAATGTTTTGAAAAGTAGTTTCCTCATATTGCTTTTACTTTTCTGAAATAGTTTTAAAAAACATCTGTTTTCCTTAGCAGTAATTTGTAGGCAATAATGGCAGAGGGAAAGCAACATGCATTATGTGTGGGAGTAATGAAGATGTCAGCTGAGGACATGTAAGTGTTTTAAAAATTGAAATATAACCTGTCCCGCGTCATTATTCTTCTGTTAGTTTGGAATATAAGCATCATTGTCAAGGTTACTGCATCACTGTTGCAGCATATGCCGTTCAAGTACAGAATTTTTTAAGATTTCATTTTGTTGATTAATATTCAGGGAAAGAAAAGGAGGCAGGGAATATATCTTCCTTACTTACTTGTTTAATAAATGGAATAAAAATAGTTCTTTTCATGTGAACGTAGATTTTAAGATGCACAACATCAGTACTACCACTGGATGTTAGTATTCTTTGCTCTCTGATTATACTTTCTCAAAGGTCGTGCTGAACAAAGAAACGTTTGTGCAGAGTACTTACTACCTGGCCTGGGCAAGAGGTGTAATTTGGATTTGAGGGGGTTGAAAGCATCAAAGTGATTTTTGTCTGCAGGGACAGCAGAGACTAAAGTCCTGCTGCTACTTGGTTGACCAGCCGAGCTTTCCTCTGTGGCCTTCTCTTTTTCTTTACTTTGTACCTACATGCAGCATTCCTGCTTGATTTGCTTACTAGCTTAGCTGAACTTGTTGTGAAATGTAGAGGTCTGTTCTGGGGACAAACATCAACTGAAAACTGTTTAAGAAGGAAAGGAGACAGAAAATGAAATGGATGTTGGTTCTTAGCATTCAGATAGTGCTAAATTATAAGAGCTAAACCACTTTGTCATTTTAAGTTCTATAATGTGTTGCAGCAGGATGTAAGATGCACCCAGCAAGCTTGGGCTGTGTTGACTCTAGCCCGGTCTAGTGCTTGTGTGGGTGAGGAAGCTGATTTTGATATAAACAAGTCACTGTTTCTTGGGATGATTCTCAGCAGGATCATCTTCTGTACAGGGTCACTCTGTGGTTCGAAGTTGTAATGGTAGCACAAGGGAGAGAGGTGGGAATGTGTTAGAGGACAGGGATCAGGTGGGACTGCAGTAACCTGGATTTGGACCCGCAGTAGCTGTTGAGGAATTACATTCCTCAGGATTCTTTGTAGTGCCTTCAAAAGACTCTGAGGGTAGGTGGAAAGAATAGTTACTTTTGACCCAGTCCTGTATCTGCAGTGATCTGCTGTGATCACTGGAAACTAAGATTACCTGTATTCCTAACCCTAACTTCAAATTCAGCAGCCTTGCAGCTGAATACGCTGTTCCTGTGAGAAGCAACATGAACTGGAGAGGAAAACGAAATGATACTGATCTATGCAGCCCATTCGCGTGCTTTTTTTGTGTGATATTGAAATTGTGAGACAGTATGATTTCGGTCACTTGGTGTGATTAGCATACATGATGTGTTAATGCAATTAACATAGCAGTATTTTCCTTCCTGATTACTTCTGGACAAGTTGTAAATGAAGTAAGTAATGGAACGCTTAGTGTAAATACAGTAAATTATATTTTCCCGGGGGATGAAACTTTTTCTCAGCGCTAGAATGATGAGAGTTGTCTTGTTTATTGTGACAAAACCAGATTTATCTGTGGAATAATGTATTAGAAATCCAGTGCAGACACACAGAACAATCATTTTTAAAAGATGACATGATTCCAAAGATACAGAAGGGTTGTATGTCTGTAACATGCTCCAAGTCCTTGGCACATAAATTCAGCATTTATATTATGAAGTGCATAGATGTCCTGCAACTAGCAGTGAAGCACCTCACCTGCATTTGATTCTGTCAGTGGCACACTTGGAACCAGAACTTGTCGAATTCCATGTTGCAGCCACGTTACACCACCTCCTGTGCTAGGAAGGGAGAGTGACTTACAACTGCTGTGCTGCTTTGATAGAGGAATGCTAAAATTAAGAAAAGTAGCAGAATGTTGCCTGAAGAACTGCCTCCCACAAAGAAGTAGTTAGAAATACTGTGGAAGGTTGTTGGCAAAATGTCGAAGGCAAATACTTGTCCTCTTATCATTCAGCAACATGGTTACATGTAATAACAAATACTGTTTCTTGTCCACCTGCTGTTGAAGATTGTGACTTTGTGGGTGATAGCTTCTCCCCTTCCAGTTGAAAAATGCCGCATTTTCTACTTTAAATATTGCATTTTTATACTTCTCTAATATTTAACCTAGCTAATACTTCTGTACCTCTTTCCTCCTTCTACAGTGAGAAGGTCAACAAAGGGATTGGTATCGAAAATATCCACTATTTAAATGATGGCCTTTGGCATATGAAGACATACAAGTGAAACAAAAGGAACTGTGTTACTCCAAAGGAATGCACTTAGATTAAATGTGGACTGCTTTGTAATTCCTTGTTTCTAATGTGACTGAATGTACAAATTATTTTGTTCTGTGGCTATGCTAAATAAATCAAGTGAATGCGAAAGTACTGTTAGGCTACAATAGTTTTCTAGATTTCTTTTTATTACAGTTCTTTTTGTTTTGTCTTAAACCTAAGTCTTCAGTGACTGAAGATATCTGATGGAAAGATCCTGCATGGACTGTGAGTAGACTATTTCAAACAAAAAGGAGGAAAAAGCCAAGAAATGTTTACATTTTTCTGCTCTTCTGAGAGAGTGATATAAAGCATATGTGAAATATAATGAATATGGTTTATCAAAACCTCTGAAACATTTCAGATTTTTTTCTTCTGATTAACATCTTGTTAGTCTACCTGTTTCTTGAATGTGGAGAAATCAGTTTTTTTGACATTTATTTTTTAACTTAATTTATTAACAGCATTAACTTCAGTATTTTACTTAAGGATTTTCTCTTTTTAATATGCATTTATCTGTATAGGATTTATGAACTTAGACTGGTATGTGGACTAGAAATTCTTTTATGCTAGTTCATATCTGAAGAATATGTGTGTGTTCAAATTTCTACCTGCCAGCACTGTTTGATATTGCTCTCCTTACAGCGGAGTTTATACTAACGGTGGGCATACTCCACATGGAGTGTGCGCCAACTTGGTGCCTGATGCTCTACTCCCTGTTTGCTGCCTTATTTTAGGAGCAGAAACAAAATCACTGTTTAACAAAAGCTTGTTAGCAAAACATGGTTATCAGTGTAGCCAGGAGCAACTTCTTCAGGTGGAACTTCAAAAGAGATCTCAGCTTGTGCCCACTGCCACATGTATGTACATCCACAGTACGGGTTAAAGAGCACTGTGTATTTGTCCGGATAATCCAACTCTGTTCAGCGACTGCATACCCAAAGCTCTGCCTATGGAAAACAGCCTGTGCCATGGAATCGTTTAATAAACTAAGGAAACTTTAAGGTCTACCACTCATAACTCTGTCTCCGGAAGCATTTATTAATATTTCAAGTCTCTATTCTGACACTTTTATAATGGCAGAACTTAATTTTGTATGCAAGTGCCTTGTCTTGGTGGTGTTCTGCACATTTGGTTTCCCCTCTCTGAGCCCTTCACAGAAGACGGAGGGAGAGGTGTTAATCTGATTCTAAAGTCAGATTAAGACATGGGATATGGAATGTGCTACCTAATCTGTGCTATTTTTAAATTTCTCCCGTAAAATTATTTACAAGATTGTACTTTTGAAAATGACAGCGTAATTCTGAAACTATTAATGTAGGATGACAAAAATGAAGGTGATTATTACAGCAGTGTTGCAGAAAAAAAGTTTGGTCAAACCTCAGACCTTCCTTCAGAATGCTAGTGGACATTTGTATGCATCCTGAAGACTCTGCTATAAATGTACTAACTCCTTGTTAGTGCTATGGGGAATCTGTGCTTCGGTGGTTTTTTTGCATAAAACGAGCTAGTCTTGAGTTCTGTGGCTTGCTTTTTCCCCTTCCATCTCCTCCTGTTGTGTTACAGTGCTGCTCAAATCTGTGATAAATGACAGCTACTCTGGTTTGAGTTGTTAACTCCCATTCTTTTTCCTTTACTTGCCCTATGGCTGCTGTTGTTGCAGTGGGGTCAGAACTGTTTAGTATCAGAAACACCACTGAAATCAAAGTTTTACTTTCTTCATCTGGCTTTGTCTGAGTATTCCCAAGTGTGGATCTAACCTTTTCAAAATGATTCTGTAAGAAGATGTAAGTTAAATCATGCTTAAATTAATTTGTATACCAAGTTAGCAAAACATCAGAAATATTAACTTAAGCGTTGTGTAGGTTTTGGCACCAATGATGTAGATGTTTGTGTTGCTCTGTCAGCTGAGCTCTGGCTGATGTGGAGGAGGAGAATGTGCAAACAGTGAGACAAGGTGCGCCTTCTGGAAAAGCAGCGCTGTGGTGGCTTGCCAGGGGGTCTGAGCAATTGTCTTGCCATTCTTGTTCAAAAATGAAGGACATGATGCTTAAAACAAAAAAGATATGGATATTCTCATCAGCTCTGAAGCTGCTGTTTCACTTCCCCACCTGCCCCCTTGCTGCTCAGGAGGGGGTGAGATTTTTACAAATGGTCTGTTAAGGAAAGGTGAGATGACATACCATCTTGGGTCTTTTGTGGATACTGTAGTACCAACAAAGCCTGTGATAGTCCCAGAAGTAGCAGATAGATGGAGTGCCTGCCTTAAGTCTTGAAACAGCCGGGAGAGGTCAGTGAATTCTAAATGGAGTAAATACTGAAGTGCGTTTAGTCCCACGTGCTGTGACAGGAAGGGAGTGTGACCTGGTAACTTGTACAAAACAGATGTCAAGTGCACTCAATTGTAAAAACAAATAACTCAAACCCCAGAAGAACAAAAAACCCCAGCCACCTCCCCCACCTCCCCCCATCCTGGCACTGAGTTCTGCATACTGCATTTTTGTGCACAACACTCAAAGAAAGGCTGGGAATGAAGCGTGTTGCTTTTTCTGCATCTTGGTGTTAAAAATACCTGTAAATACGTCTATACTGCAGCTGTATTGATGGTTAACCAACTTCTTCCTTGTAAACACTATTAGCACTATTTTCACAGGAGTGAAAGTAATACTGAACCGTTATTGTAATATGCTTATATATAAAATGAAATCAGTGAGCAATTACTCTTGTGCTAACAGGCTATCTGACCATGATAGTACTTACTCAAATATAGTTATCTCTTTCTTTTGTCTGCTTAAAAGCAGCAGTCCAAAGGTCCCTTAATGTTACACTGCTGCAACTTTCTTAACTGATCTGTCAGCTTGCTTCCTGCTAATTCCTCGCTGGGTTAGGCTGTACATAAAGCGATAGGTGCTGCATGAACAGCACAGCTCAAGCTGTTGTATAATTCTGTATAAAAGAAATGACTTAAAGTTAGTATTTGAGACTCAATCTGTAGTCAGTTTTATTGGTACATCTTAGAAAGATATAAAGACATTCTAGAAATGCCTGAAAGAATTGAAAGAATCAAAGCCTTGCAAAAATATATTTATAATGGTAGACTAAAGTTCATTTGAGTTTTCATTAATAAATATTTACATGTACAAACCCCCATATAAACTTAATTTCCTTTTATCATAAACATTAACAACTTCATCATTTCATTCCAGCACTGTCAAAAGCCAGACACATTTCTGTATAAAAGATGTAGAAAAAAGTTCTCCTTCCACTTTTAAGAGCTTTACCAAACCTCAATGTGCAAAAAAAAATTGTACGGCAGTACCACCAGATACAAAAATCACAGTCATGAGAAGCGCCGACTCCGTGGTTCCAGGTCTTCTCTGTAGAGATGTCAGTCGTTGTCTGAGTCTGCGGGTGGCAAGAAGACAAGTGCATCATTGTATGTGTGGCCGTAGGGTCTCAGCCTGTAAACACCATACATCATCACGTGCATGTGGTTCGGGGCCAGTCCGCTGAACGTGATGGCCATGTCAGAGCAGCAGCCATCCACCACCTGCTGAGGGTGAGTAGACATTGCTTCCTTAATGAGCGCACCAACTGACTTAGTGTTAAAGACGTCTTTTCCTTCTGAATCTTCTGCGTTTTCAGCAAACACTCCAGTATACTTCAGGCAGATTGCGAGCTGTTTATCCTCTGCAAGTTTCCAAATCATACCTCCCTGCTCCGGACACTTGTCAGAGTCTTCAAGAACACGGGAGAGTCGTCTTAGCGATTCAATGCTTAAGACGATGCCTCCCTCGCCATCTACATACTCAAGGTCACCAGATTTCACAGTATGACCTATATAAAAAGGCTGCGAGGGGTCTTTTTTCAGTAAGAAATACTTGAGATTTTCAATAACAGCAAATGTTGTTGGATACGCAAGGAAGAACCAGCTGAATTCATCTTTATAGCGTTCATACGTTACCTTGAAAGCTTTTCTCATCATCGCCCACATATCATTTGTGTTGAGGGCTACAGAATCAAACACTTTGACATTTTCAGAGCTGTAGAATTCCGCCTTGTCGCAGTGCTTGCTCCACGTCTCTTTCACAGCAGCCCAGTGCCCCAGATCTTTCGGTTTCACAAGGATGATACAATAAACACGGATACTTTTACTAAGCTCCATGCGTTCACCTTCTGAGAGGTTTAAGATATCTTCTTTGTTGGGAGCCTGGATGTGGTGATGCTCGTGGTGATGTGCCTTAGTGCCGTGGCCCACCTTAATGTGTCCGAGGAGTGTGACCAGCATGCAGAAGGCTCCTCCTAGCACCACGCCCTTCACGAACGAGCTGCTTTCAGAAATCATTTTTCCTAGAGAGGAGACACGCTGTAAGAATTTACAGGAATAAGTTTACTACCGCAGATTCCGCATCGCTTTGCTACATCCTTCGAGTCCTGCAACCCGCCGCAGTCCCCTCCGTAGCAG
>JAVJGI010000037.1:7317772-7400346 GCA_035590275.1 Ibycter americanus | reverse complement strand
GGGCTGGCGGCCTGCGGGCTGGGGCGGCCTGCGGGCTGGGGCAGCCTGCGCCTTCGGGGCTGCGTGTGTGGGGAGGCAGCGGTGTGAGTTCCGAGCAGAAGGTGTGTGGACAGGGTGGCAAAGGCAAGGCAGAACCGCCCTGAAACCATACGCAGGGCGAAAGCATCTGGCGCCCGTTGGGTGTACGGCCCTCAATCCCAAACCAATACAAGAAAAGGTGTGGGAAGCATATACCATTTGTTTTCCTTTCTCCTGGCATACAGCGCAGCACACAAGATTAGTTAATATTTAAAGAGTAAAGCCAAAACATTTTTATACCATCAGAACTTTTTCTTTCCCTTAATGACAACTATTCCTGAGCTCCAGGTTGAAAGATGCCAGAATCACTTCCCACACGTCATCTCTCAAGAACTCAGAATTCTAACACCTGATTTGAAGGAGTGTCACTGAGCCTGCCTCCCTTTTCCATTAGCTTCTTAAAAAAAAGTTTTTACGTGTTTTACCTCTGTTAGCTGATTGTAGTGTACCCTTAGGCCAACATGAAGTCAGGATAAAGTCCTGTGTAGGTTTTCCCTGAATTGTAATGTATGCCCTGGTTGGATGAACTTAGTGGATTTTACTTAAGTCAATTTACAGCTGAGCTGCTCTGGATTCTGTGGCATCTGGCTGAGTTGCCCAGATGCCTCGGTTATTCAGGTGAGTCCTTCTTTTGGGCTCACAGCTCTACTGTAGACGTCAAAGCTTAATGATGTTATCTTTGGAAAAAAAGATCTTTGAAAACATCGCTTGCTTGGCTCTTCTGGGCCTGGGGAGCCATTGCTAGTGGTTCAGATAAAAATGCTGCAAAATAGTGATTTTGGTTGGATCAGTGCATGTCCAGAATGGCTCCATTTGGTGGAACTAAATCCCAGTTGCACACTGTAATAGGAAAATACTGTCAGTTTGTATGTTCAGGTAGCTCTGTTACTACACTAAGGGAACATCACTCATCCTATCTTTTCCCACCTGCCTGCTGTTAAGGTATGAATAGGTGGACACTCAGGCTGTTACCACACACCAGAGACTGGAGGTCAGTTCAAAGTTTCTTTTACGTATCTCCTGTTTGCAGCATCAGTTGTGCCTTTCAGGGCTTCAGCACTTGCTTGATCATGTATTTTAGAGAGATTTGAGCGAGTTGCGACTCACTGCTTCAGCTTATGCTTCAGCAAATTGTTTTCCTGCTTGACTTCAGTGAGGTTCTTTCCAGGGCTCTGACAGAATGACTAATGTAGCTACAGATCTGGACTGTTGCTTTAATGTATTTTCAACATTGCTTTTATCCAGCAGCAGATCAGTGAAAAGAAAGTTTAAGCAGCACATAAAGCATGTTATAAACCTGCAAAGAATCTTCTGGCTTTTGTGTTGCTTGAAGTTGTTGCTTGGTGTTAAAAGGGCTAAAATGGCATAGCAGTGCGTAAGACCTTGCAACAGCCATTGTTAAGTATTCTGAAGCTATTTGAGAGCTCATTTAGACACACACGTACTCCTGTAAGCTATCCATCTCAAAATACTACAAGAAACTGTTTTTAAGAATTGCAGGTGGTAAGTGTTTGAAGTCATTTCACCATGGCCTGGGAGCCGGTCAAGTGTCATAACCAAGGAAGGGCCAGCCCTAAGATGGAAGTTAGGTGAGGAAAGCCAAGGGAGATGCTCAGTCATACAGTGGGAACGAACCAAGAGAACTGACTCCTCCGTGATCATTGCAAATGGCTGTGCATTAGTTTTTTTGTATTAAAGCATGCAGTTATGTATGCATACAGAGTATCTATGGGCCAGAGTACTTTGAGTACTGACTTGCTGTCCGTTGAGATGTTTGTTAGCTGCAACTTCACCCCTTACTTCCTACTGATCCTTTGTAGTACCTACTGCACTCCCAAACAGCAGCAGCTTTTGAAACCTACAGACCTGTGCCAGGATCTAAACTGCTGACAGAGCTGAAATGCTCCATGGCTCGTTGCTTGTCTCGACAGACAGCTGATCCCCTGCTGTTTTCTGTTTGTCTTTCCTTGCTGGCTGCAGCTGCATTTGCCTTCTGATGCTCATTCTTGCCTCCAAGGAAAGACATCAAACATTATGTTCTCGCTGTGTGGTCCAGAATGTCCATGAGAGATTGGCTATTATCAAAACATATTTGATAGGAACTTTGTTCCAATTAATGCAAAATGTTTCAGCAGGCACGTGAGTTGTCATCTTTTACAGTGACTGCTTGTTAATGATCACAAACGACTGTCCACTCTCTCGGAAACAGACTCATCTGTCTCTGTTGTGTAGGCGTGCAGCAGAGCGGCTGGGCTAGAGCAGTGCAGTTTCATTCAGAACAGGTAACTGAAGCTCGAGGTGAGCCGTTGCAGATGTTTTTGGACAGCTAAAACACCAGTTGAGCTATATGCCATATAGAAAGAACCCCTAATCAGAAGATACTGTTATTGTGAGAAATGCAGAGGTGTGGTTGAATTGGGACAGCTGATTGTTGTCACATCGCCCATATATTTATAATGGTGAAGCTACTGGAAAACACGCAAGTTCTACCTGTCCTTCTGACTCCATCAGAAGAGGGGGTCAAGTGTGGTTGTGGTTTGAAGGGTGAAGCCTCTCGTCTTGGATAGCTGAACTCCCACTGAAACCAACAGAGGTGTGCAGGAAAAGGGCTTCTATGAAGAGGCCGACTGTCACTATTCTGTTACATGCCTCGTACTTCCGTTCTTTCATTCAACCCATAGAGTGCACAACTGAACAAATGTGTCTGCCGAGGTCTTCAATCCTATTGTTGGAAAATGTTTGGGAATCCCTGTTCTAAAGTCATGAAATAGTGAGGTGGAGATTCTAGCTCGTGGGTAGGCAAAGCCAGATTTCCCCGTTCACTTCACAGGGAGCCGCTCAGCTCAGCATTTCTTTTGGAGAAGGATGGATTCTGGAGTCAAGCTTCAGAAAATTTTGCCCCACATCCGCTTCTTCACTTTAGTTTCACATGCAAAATCTGGAATCTGGAAAAGACATGGACTCTTTGTAGGTTGTGCATCTCAAGCAAGCATGCACAGCCACATGTGACACCAAGACCTTGTCACAGGGGTAGGCAGCGGGCAAAGGAAGAAAGTTTTAAAGGCAACAAGAGATAGTGTTATATTTTTAATACTAATTTCAAAATTTGGGTCAAAGTATTTACCTCTGAAAAAGTATTCTCTCCAGTTGTTCGACAAAATGCTGGAATTAC
The DNA here is from genome assembly GCA_035590275.1 of Ibycter americanus. NCBI lineage: Eukaryota > Metazoa > Chordata > Aves > Falconiformes > Falconidae > Ibycter > Ibycter americanus. Next base: position 7,397,096 of record JAVJGI010000037.1, on the reverse strand, counting down.
AGGATGAAATAATGTAGCCCGCATTTTGTAGGTGGTAATGCATAATACGGTCTTTTAGCCTTGAAATCTGTTAAATTGATTAACTATGTTAAACAATAGTTTTAAATCACTTTTCTCTCCTCTTTCATCCATGAGCACTGTCAAGGAAGGGCTTGGCATTGAAATAGCCATTATTTAAATGGTGCCCTCAGGCGCAGGAATATCTATGAGAAGCAAGAGATGTGTGACCAAGAGAACTTACCAACTTTGGGCTGCTTTATAATTTCTTCAGTTTTTAATGTGTGTAGCTGAATGCAAACCCCGTCTTGTTCTCTGGCTATGTTAAATCAATCAAGTGAATGCTAATGTCCTGCTAGCTCCAGCAATTCAGCTGGAATTGAACTAGCAGAGACAATGCCCAGAGCTGAGCTGACATCATTGTGAATGGCTCCGATACACAAATACAACAGAAAGAGAATAGGAACTAGACATTTTAATGTCAACTCTCTTAGAGGCACAGGAAAAAAAGAATAATCATTGATCAAATAGAAACAGACAGGGGGAAAAAAAAAGGCAGAGACATAGAAATTTTATTTTTCCAAGCTCCCAAATGAAAAAAATAAAAAAAAAGTGGAGATGAAAATAACATTCTATCAGACAGAATGTGTTCTTAATAGTCCTTTAAAATAAAATGCATGAAACAGCAATGAAGTGATTTTGCTGCATCTTTAAGGAGCTTGCTTTTGTCAGCCTGAGGTTATTTGAAAAAGGCCCTCTGCAGAAAATTATGGTCTCAAATTATGGTTTTCAAGCTCCGATTGCGTAGGTAAGAAACACCGTTGCGAGCAGCAGCAACAAAGACAGCCCCGTGGCAGGCAGGGGAGCCAGGAGGGGAACCTTGCTCTTTGGACGCTGCCTTGACACGGTCTACGGAGAGTTTGTGGAGCCTGAGTGCAGGACTAGGTTTGTGTTTTGGTTTACAGGAGCTCTGGGCCAGTGTCTGAGGAAATCTTCAGACATTGCCTCAGTTTGGTTACCTGCAAGCTGGAGATACACAAAAGCTTCTGGCATGGTGTTTATTGTAAAAGGGGTTATGGTGAGTAAATAGTTACCATTACTAGATGGAAGGATCTGTGAGGTTCTGTTGACATTAGCCCAGTAAGGGAAGAAGAGGAAGAGGAAGGATGGAAAGACCAGAGCATTTGACAGGCCTGAATGTCAGTAGCTTCCGTGACATGCTTTCTCGTACCAAACGTTGACATTCCTTCATTTTGGCAATGAAACTGAGATTTTGAAGTATCATATTCTTCAAACAGACGTTTGCTTTCCCATACTGATGTTGAAACAGGAGGCTCCTGAGCTGTAGGTGCAGAGGCAAACCAAACATGTCTGCTAGAGACGTGTTTGCAACAAACTGGAATTATTAATGATATTAGAGCAGCAACTCAAAGCCCTGCACTGCAACTGTAAATCTTTAGCAGAGAGGAGGTGTACGACAAACATTGTGTGCCTGGTCCTGGAGTGGGGGAAGAGCTGTTTCATCTTTACTTGCTGGCTGAGAACCCATGAAAGAGAGAGCCTGACCCGCGTAGGAGGGAATGCTGCCACTCTGCCACTGCGATCTGATGTAGCAGCTTTGTACTTTCTGGTGAAGCAACGATGTGAGCGGTGCCAACAGCGTGTGTGTGTGAGCAGGGAGTAGCACAGACTGCAGGCAAAAGAGGAGAGCGCGTAGGGTCTGAAAGCGCTGTGCCTGAGATCGGTCGGTACGTCAGATTTTAGCTTCTCTCTGTTTCAGACAGATGCTGGCGGTGTTATGTTGTCTCACAGGAGCTCAGCTTGGCCGCTCCGAGCACGCTGCCTGATTTCTGCCAGTTTGGTTTGTAAGCAGTGGCTGCATTTAGACCCGTGACTTGCACAGCCTCCTCTGGCTGCAGCCTTTAGCAGAGGCACTGCTGTCCACAGCTAAACCACAGCGCTCCTGCGCTCTGCCTTTTATTGGCCTTTATGGGTCCCCTTGAACATATACAAAAGTGCAAAGGTGCCACTGCTCCTTAGCACTGTGGTAGTAGCTACGGTGTGCCCGAGGCTTAATGGTATGGGAAGGGGCACCAGGAGAAAGGCACCTGGGGGATCCCTGACCCTGCAGTGCTTGGTGTTGCTCCTGGCTCTCTGCAGCGCTGGCATCGAGGATGGCAGCAGTGCAAAGTGAATATTGGTTCTGTTCACACCAGCTGCACCTCCCAGCAGTCCTTTGATGGCAGGAAGCAAGTCGTTGTTGCTGCAGGTATAGATAAGATGTCACATTTCCTAATTCCCAAGGGAAAGGTCCTGGGCAGTAAATACAGCCGGGTCCGTTGAGGGGCAGGGGAGGGGATGCTCTGTGCTGCATAGTCTTCTCAGTTCTCTCCTCATTTCTATAGAGCTTCCATGTACTTTACACTCTCTATGTGGGACTAATTTATTTTTTTTTAATATGCACAGTATCTAACATGCTCATAATCCTGAGAGTACACTCATAGTTTCAAATGTTGATATGCTGATACGTGGATAATGGTGCCCTAGTTCCCACTCATATCGAAACATCTACCTTAAGGTAAGAATAAAGCAGTAGCTGATAGTTACACCTTCTTTCATCTGGGCTTAATTTTGCTATCTCATTATTCTGAGGAATTTTTCTTGAGAAAAAAAATTATACGTGTTTGGGTCAGTTATATCAGCACAAGAGGCTGTGAAGCTGCTATGAAGGAACAGAAAAATCTCTTTGGGAGTGTGAATTGTCAGTGATGTACAGCATCTATTCACACTCTAAAAGATTGAATTAAAAGTGATAATTGTGTGCTGTTTTTGCTGCTTAAGTGGTTTAATGCCATTATGACTCTGCTACTTAATGGAAAAGCTTAGAATCAGACTAGCATGGGAATACTAAAAATTTTAATGGATTTCTGCTCAAGTCATTTTTCCTATTAGGAAACAAACCCACCAAAATATATAACTAGGTCTTTGGGTTCAATTATTAATCCTCTCTCCTAATCTGAAGAGCAAAATTATCACTTAACAGCAGCTCTCTGAAACAGAATTTTGATGATACTAGTCATCTCATAGTTGAACATGATTTTTCCCAATCAGAACACAGAAGATTCTCAGTGCTGAATCAGTTTTAATTATTAATCCTAAGCAGTTAAAAAATATACTGTCAACAGCGCATCTTGAACATCTGTCAAAGAAGCTGTCAGAAGTGTTTTCAGTGGATTCTCGTGTTACCTGGCTTCTCTGCATGAGGAAAAGGCTTTGGAACATGGTAATTGGAATGGAATTGTAGGAATAATGCATAGGAAGAGAACTATGCCATACACTTGGAAGGATTCTTATGGGCTGATCCTGATGTTTTACAGTTGTAAACCACATCTGATGGGCTTCCTCATAATGTGATCCTGTCTCCCCAAGGAAATTTGCAGTAGTGCTTTTTTTGTAGTGAAGTGCTTTTTTTGACCGTGAAATGAGAGAAGGAAGCAGGTAGAGGACTGGACAGTTATGGATCATTCTTTTATAGGTTGGTGCTAAAGCAAATGGATTGAGGTATTGAGGTGGTTTCACTTGTGCTCCTTGAGTGAGGATGGAGATATTTGTGGCCTGTAGGGAGGTGGTGTTGGTTACAACTGCTATTGCAAATTCAAAATCAGAAATAATCCCTTGTAGAAGCTCTGTAAAACTTTAGGAGGAATACAGATAAAGGTGGGGAGACCATGTTCAAAAAGCCCTTCGTTTTTCATGATTACCCACATATTATAGCTGTTCATGCATCTGATTATTCCCTTGGATTTTTTACATCCCTGATGAAGACTGTATTAACTCAGGGGAGAATTTTCCTCTGTGGTGTTAACTGCCAGAGCTCCTTTATTTCCAGTGTCTCATGGCAGCTATTTGTGCTTTTTGATTCCTGTCCTAGAAAACTAAAGTTAGCAATTATCCTGCAGATTGCATGTGATTTGGGACAACAGTAATTTGCCAGGAGCGAGTTCCTGACACATCTGAAAATCAAGCCACCTCTTTAGGCCAGCCAAAATGTCAGTCCTGTCTCACAGCTACTGTTTTGGTGTTTTATACAGCACGAGTCAAGTTGATACTGACCAAGATCCTTGTGTGGCCTGTTAGTAGGAGTAAACATCTGGGCATTCATGGCAGAATACTCAGTGTTACAGCTTGCCAATCTGTTTAGGTTATTATATATTTTTCCTTTTCCATATATTTGTATTTTTTCTTTCCTCTTTCCGTGCTTTAATGACAAATAAAAAAGTGTAATAGACTCGCATGGTGAGTTCCCAAGGTCTTTCTGATGGAAGTGTTGGGACTTCTTTACAGTTGTAGTCACTCAGTTTTCCTGACTTACAGCAGGACAACAGAGCAGAGTCTTATCAGCCATAAACAAATACTGTGAGGTTGAATTTCCTTCCCTTTGAAGTTGAGAAATTGGTACAAGTTGGCAGAAATGCTCATATGCAGACGAATGTCTTGAAAGGCTGACACTGAGGTTCTTGGATGCTATTGGGGTCAATGGAAATAATGCTCCTTTATTTTCTGCTATGATCCCAAATTGTCTGTTGGCAGCGGCTAGGGTAATTGTGTGAGTTTTCTTCTCTGGTGATTTTTCTGGTTGAAAATCCATCAGGAATACCACCATGATCAACATTAATATAGGCCTTAATACTGCTCCCCCTCCTCAATTTGAAGTGAAAGGGAAGTTGGAGTGCAGGATCAAGCCCTCAATTTGTTACTTACATTTGATTTGAAGCTTGGTGTCCAAGGTCGAGCTAAAAGGGTAACAGAATAACTCAGGCCTGTGAACAACTCATCATGTTAGACAGAAAGCAATTTGGTCCAAGGCGCAGCGTGTTGGAAGATTGCCACTTCCTTTCTCTTTCAGTACTGTTCTGCATTCCCTCTCCTGTAAACAGTCTCTTCATCCCTTTCTGTGGGTATCTGGGCTTCCTTCCTGAAACCTTCCTAAATTCAAACTGCATTTGGCAATAATTTTGTATTTGTGTGTGATACAAAAGTTTTCAAAGGAGCTTCACAGACACTAATCAGGGTAAAAATGCAAATCTAAAATGTGTCTTATTCTAATGTTTCCTTTGGAAACTATTTAATTTCTTACAAGCACACTTTGGCAGATGATGTGGCCCTTATAGTAATAAATCACAGGAACATAAGACACTTCACTGCAGCTGCAACGTGGCTAGTTAGGATCCTATTCAAGAAAAAGGCTTAGGCAGTGCATTTTCTTTCCTATACTCTGCTGTACCATTTCTCCCCCTTATAGATCAAGTGAAAAGACTCTCAGAATGCTCTTATAATTGTCTCCTTAGAGTTATAATCTGCAAATGCTTTTTTCTAAAAGATAAAAATACCCAAATCTTAATGGAGCCTTTTTAAATGGCACATCATTAACTCTCCAACCTCCTTCACGGTTTTGTAAATCTCTTTAATAAGGGTGAGAAGAAGCTTACAGAGGTCTCTTTGATTAAAGGTTTGACCTGGAATTACTTTGAATTTGTATTATGGAGTCAGCAGGTTTACTGTGGTAGTCTTAACAGAGAATATTTTGAAGTGCTTTGCAGGTAGAGCTGTAAAGAGAGTAAGTATTATATAAAACTTGCTAAAAACACAGCAGAACCAGTTAAGCATCAGGGCATTACGCTGAAAAGCCATATCTGTAGAGCACTGGGAACAAGCTGCCTTGATAGTTTAAAGCCTGAATTTGCAAGTCTTGTGAGTGGGATTATGAGACAGAATTTCAAGCAAAGGAGGCTGGATTCAGTGATCCATGAGGTCCCTTCAGCCCTATGCCCAGGGTTCCTGCAAGACTGTAATCACTGAAAAATAACAGTTTTAAGAAATTACTCAAATCAGAAAGAAATATAGCCAGGGCAGTGAGTTTCATGGGACTTAATGCGCTCAGTGCTTCATCACCGTGCATGACTTGGCTCAAAGGGAGCAACCAAGGACACAAAAGCCTGTGAGGCCTTTTAACCCCACTAATTCTGAGTCGTGTAGGTACAAGTTTCTTAGAAGTTGATGTTCCCTTCAAGGTCACCAAACTCTCTGCTAACAGATTTGCTGTATTTGTCAGTGGTGGCCCTATAATTCTGATTAATGGAAGTGCTTCTCTGTAGGATGGGTGGCCTTGCTTCCCCCTACTATAACTTTTTGCAGGATCTCTAAAGCTTAGGCAAAACTTTCAGTATGGGGCAGTGAGTCTGCACTGGAGTTATTGTATAATATTAAATGGCTGACTTCAAGAGGACTCCTAAAGGAGCAGAACTGTCCAACATCCACAGTACTCATGATACGTCAGAGTCTCAAAAAGGTCAGATTTTCTTTGGCAATCCTTTTCCTTTCATGTTCATTCTTTCTTTCAGTTTTTGCTTTCATGGTTGGACGACTTGGCATGCATATAGTGACAGCATTCCTATAATGGCAGCTTACAAAACCCAGCATTGCAGCACAGGTAGCCTTTGCTGCGGAGAGTCTGTTTCTAGGCCCGTATGTCAAATGTCAGCATGATGGGGCACGCCTTGTATGTAGCCAGATTTGCAGAGCCATAATGTTGACAACGCCATTATGAAATCAACAGGGCAGGTCAGTCTTAATTTCCCTTGCTTGCCTGTTCTTCCTGATTTTCGTACTGTGCAGAAACGCAAACAGTGTATGTACAGCAACAAGCGTGTGTGCATTTGAGCCACTCATTCACTGCATGGTGACAGGTGATGTCAGCTGAAATTCCCACCAAATCAACACCACCTCACTAGCAGTGATGATATCTTTCATCCTCTCAGACGGGGTGCGAGGACTCTCCCCACTAGCTGCACCCAGCCCCGCTGCTCTGCTTTTGCCAGGGTGTCAGGACATGTTCGCGAAGACATGCCTTGCGCGGGAGACAGGCGTGTGAAGCATCCCCAGGGAGTGCTGGTACTCCTGTTGTCTTTTCCCACCTACCCTGGGTACAGAATGTGCCACCCAGAGCAGCTCTTCCCCTCCGACACACACAGAGCAGCTTCACACTGGCAATTTGCTGGGCAGAGAGGGAAGCACGCTGCTGGTGGGGAAGCCGAAAAGATAAGAAGAGAGAAGTGTGTTTTTCGTCTCCCAGCTACTAGAACAGAAAGGCTGTTCAAAGGTGACCCAGATCTGGAGAAGGGAAGCAGGGACGACCCCCAGAAGGAGTGGGCAGACCAGAGATGGTGAAAAATAGGACATGAAAGTGGCATTGCAGAAAGCTCTTTTAGCCTTAAAGAAAAGTGAAAGGTCTTTGTGGCTTCTGAAGGAAAGACATTTCAGTGGCTGTGGGTTGGGTTTTTTGTCAGATTTCAGGCAATGGTAAAAAAAAGAGACTTCTGTTGCTCTCATAAAATGTGCTTTCCCCCCGGCAATGATAGCATTAAAGACATTGCAAGCAAATTATTAGGCTCTTGTGTATGACACGTGTGCATCCTACCCCGGAACTTGGTGACTGAATGTAGACAGATTTCTTTGCAAGACGTTTGATGGTTTTAATCCCCCCTGAGGTTGATGACAGAGGAGGCTTCAGCTCGTATCAGAAGCCCTTAGCATTCTCTTAGAATAAGCCCCATTTCTACAGACTCTGGGGAAACCAAGTGCTGATCTGTTTAGTGTGATTAGGTGGCAGCAAGGCTGAAATACTGTTGAGGGAAGCATTGCTGCAGAACTGCTTGAACAAGAAAAATATCTAAGGTGATCCCAGAAGTAGCTGGTATTCAAAGCACAGCTTGGGTGAGTACACCCAGCACACCTGATGGGACAGGGTAGAGGACACGGCAGAGCACTAGCGGTGCCGCATTCAGAGAGCAGTGCCGGATGCACTGTAGGCTTCCTGAATGCCTCAGAGGTTTTGGATATTTGAAGTTTTATTACTGTTCCTTTTGAAGAAAGATGGTAGATATAAATTTCTTAAAGAGCAGTAGCACGGTACCTGCCTCCATGTGTGGCCAGATAGGATGGTTCAACGGCAAGTTGAACAAAGTAAAGCATTTCGCTGATTTTGCTGTAGTTCTGGGATGCATTTCCTTTATGACTCCCCAGCAATCTGCATACATCCTCCTGGAGAGGGAGAGGTGATTATTCCTGCCTGTGACAGCCTAGCCTTTTTTGGAAGTAATACTGCAGTATTTCAGTCTACTCAAATGCTGGATGACAGGAGCCAGGACCTTAGCCTCTGTGCAGTGCTGATGTAACTGGTGGGATGGTCTGGTGGTAATGAGATGAAAGGGCTCCAGGTCCCTGTTGCCCTTTGTCTCAGTAGGGGATGCTGTCCTTCATCCTGCGTTTGATCTAGCTCCAATTAATATGATGCACAAACTTTGCTATTGGTATATATATTTCTACAGAGAAAGATCAGATCCTTAGTGTTTGTTGCTGAAGTATGTGGTGCTACTTGTGCACTGTCTTCGCAGACATTGACGAGAGCAGAAGATGATCACATCTCGCTGGGAAAAATTCAGTGTCTGGAGAAATGTATGTTCTGTGACTTACGCTCCGTGGCCCTAATGTATTTCTTGTGTGGACTAGCCAATGTTTGAGCCATCCCATAGTCCCAGCTGCCTGTGAGATCAGGCCTTTGTAAGAAGGAATACATGGACCGATGGATGTGACATTGCTGCAGGGCATTACGAGTGTATGATAACAGATAGGGGCTAAGCATGCACTGCTTTTCCAGCGCTGCGCACAGGGGGGTTTGCTTGTGCTGAGTTTTCTCTCATTTTTGTTAATGGAATTTCAAAGCAGTAGCAGAGTACCTAAAGGGCTAGTGCTGCAGCAAGCCCAGCTGCTTTCCAGGTGAGGAGATTATTCACCCCTTCCCCATTTTAGGCACATAATCTTTTGGTCCTCTGAATCACCACCTCTGTTGGAAACAGCCCCTCCCTTCACCTTGTATTCTCCTGGGGGGATACAAGCTCCTATCTTTGGATACTCTGTTGAAAACTAAAGCAGGCTCTGTGTGTGCCCCTTCATGCACACAAAGCTGGAATAGGAAAAATAAAAATATTACCTTCTTCTATTCCTTGGAACTCTGACATCTGTCTCCTATTCTCTGATTTTCATACTATGCCATTTCCTCATCTATTTTACTGGGTGCGTAGGAGCCTTTATTGCTTCCCGTATTTAGATAGAATGAAAACTATTGCTTAAATGAATAGCTCCTGAAATTGTTTCCTTGCTGGGAATCGTTAATATGCCATATGGATTCAGCTCATGTATCTGAGCTAATATTGCACCCAGAATTGCTGAAACTATTTCTTTTGAACCCTTACCACTTTATTGGATAGGAGGGGAAGATTTTTATTTTTTTACTAGCTGAGGTTTCAAATGTATATATGCTGCAGCCATTCAAGAGGTCACATTTGGGCATCTCCTCACAGTGTTGTATGTCTTACTTTTTCACCAAGGATCTCAGAATGTTTTGCAAAGTTATTTTCAATTCAGATGTCAGGGAAAGGAGGCATAAGAAATGTCAAAATGTCTGTTGCAGAGCCGAGAATAGAGCTGCCCTCTGCCTTCCTAGGACACCCGGCAAGGCTCTTCACTTCCCTGTGCTGCTGGTCCAGAAGCCTGTATTGCTCAGGAATACATCTCTCGCCAGGACTCAGAGCTCAGCGGGAAATCCAGCAGGAACTGGCTGGCGTAGCCGGTGTTGGGAGAGTTGGAAAAGGCTGAAATGAAAATGTGGAGTAGGGACAAGAGACTGCAGTTGATGGAGATTTGAAGGCAAGAGGCTGTTAAGTGGCTGACAGTGCTCTCTCAGCCTATTGCAAATGCAGAATTAAACATACTGGCTTTAATCACCTTCCTCAAGCCTTTCTAATGTTTACCTGCTACATGCAAGGCAATAGTCACTCTGGCTCAGCTGACAAATGGTAGTTCATTAGGATATGGTAATTCGATTGCTTGTGATTGTCTTTCTCTGCTGTTAGTATCTGAGACAGAAGAGTATTCTAAATTGTAAGGGAAATAATCCATCCTGATTTATGCCACCAAAAAAAAAAAAAGAATCCCAGAGGAAGATTAATTCCAAGAAACAAAAGTGTCTATTAACATAAGTGACTGTTAGCTATAGTGAGCATTAAACATAAACGCATCTATTCTCTCTATGTGGCGCCACAGTTTTTAGCGTAGAGGTTTGAGTGCTACATTAAGCTGAATAAGAAATAGTGGAGGCTTTATAGCTCAGCTAGGCACTGAAATGGTGCTGGTTCGGAAAGCTTGACAGATGAGACAGGCTTGAGAAAAACTGGTGAATCAAAGCTGTAGTTAGAAAACCAACTCAGCTCCGATACACCCATTTCTCCTATGGTTTAGTAATGATACTTTTGTTGATTTACTTGCCTCACCTTGTCTCGGGAGATGAGATCTATAACAATGATAGAGCGCTCCCTGTTGAACTTAGGTGAACTCACTCAACAAGGGGATTAAAATTGGATTTCAGCTTAGTAGCTCTCATGTTGTCTAGCATCAGGAAGGGTGTTGCTAGCAGGGTAGATATCTTGCCTGGTGTGTGCTGGTGTGACCTTGAGTATTAATGCGCTACATATATGCCTCCCATTTTTAGGGCAGGGTTGCTCATACTGCAGCTTGAAAGCCTGTTGTGGCTGAGACCCTCCCTCTGTGAGCTGCTCTCAGACCAAATGGGTTGTGCTGGTACCAGTCCCCCCTGCTCTCTGCCTCCGCTGTGTAGCCCTGCCATCTCGGCCGTGGGAGGACGGTGCTGTGCACTTGCAGTTGCTGTTCCGCGTGCTGGCAGGCAGCCACAGCATTTGCGCTTGTCTGCGCCGCTTCAGCTCTGCAGTAAGCCCAGCGTGTTTTCCTCAGCTTGAAGAAGCACTTGCAGAGCGAAGCACATTTGCTTTGGAGGTGTCCGGGGCTGTGTGTGTGCACAGTCAGCCCGGCGTGGCGGGAGGAGGTTTCCCAGGCTGACACTGGGGAGCTGACCCAGCTAACCAAAGACAGGGTAGTTGCATCCATGCTGCACAGTGGAGCAGTCTTGCAAGGGGGCTTTGCACTCTGAGCTCTGTTCTCTCCATTTACATTGCTCCGGCATGTTGTGCTCACACCGGGTTGATGAGTACTCAAGAGTCAGTGTGACGGATTATTGCTCAGTTGCAGTACTATCAGTGCTGTTAAAAGAAATGGGGAAAGCACCAAAAATACCTGAGATTAGCAGATACAATATTGCAAAACTAATCTAGACAATGCCAACAGAAGTGGTGACTTCCACAGTTAGCCAACCTCCATTTTTAAGGGGGAGGGAGTCGGAATGTTTTGCTGATCTGTTCTGAAAAGGATGCTGGAGAGGCAAGGGTACGAAGGTGTCTGTACTAGGAATTTAAGGCCTGGTAGAAAATTCTGGAGCCTACTGTGGCGGTTTAACAGGCAGCTGTTGGAGGAAACTGAGAGCTGGGGACTGTTTCTGGTCTGATGAAATAGATCCTTCCTTCAGGATTAATTTTGTGGAGGCGGGCAGGGCAGTGACTGCTTCCTCCTCTGGCTGCTACAAAATCTTCAGCTAGATGGTTACTCCAGCTGTCAATCCTGGATGAAATAAGAGGCCTGATTTTTATTTTTTTTTTTTTTTACTGACATGTCCTTTGTCTTCTTATAAAATACATGTGAGAATAGCCCTTGAAGTATTATCTTGGAAGATAACAATTTCTAATAGCTTGTTCAGAAAGGAATAGACTTTTACTCTATCTGCCAATGATCCTGGCTCCAGCCCTTGCTTGTTCATTACTGTTGGAACACTGAACGAGAGTAAGTGAAAGCTCAGATCATTTGGTGGTTGAACTTCACCCAGGAAAAAAACTAGATGAGGCTGCAGGACAGCTGCAGAAGAGGTACCAGTGTGGCTATCAGAAAGCATCTCAAAGCAGACTATATGTGTTCACCACAACTGGTGGAACTGAAGGAACAGAAGCTCCTTGGCATGAAGGTGGTCACTATAGTACTGAAAGGTAGAAAAGTATGGTAGAAACCAGTCTGGCCAAACAGTGTATTTGTGAGGCTATTCCACGCGTATCATCCTTGGTACCATTTATGCGAAGGCTGACAGTTCTCTGCATTGGTTGTAGTTGATTTTGAGAGCTGTTTGCTTCTGATGCTCTCCACTGGAGGATAAAGTAGATCTGTGGAAGAGTTGCTACCGGATCTGCCTTTAGACAGACTCAGAAACTGAAGAAAATGAAACTTTTTCTTAATTTGAGGTAGAAAGGCTAATGTGCTTGGAGATTCCTAGAAGGAGATATCTCACTAAAGCTGTGTTGCTTGCCATCTGACAGAGTGGTCAGTAGACTGGTGCCTTGATTGTTTTTAAGCAAACATCTTTCTGAAGTAGGAAAGTAAAATAACAGCCAGCCAGCCTCACCTCAGTAAAAAGAGTGCTGCTCCTTCCCAGGCTTGCAGTCAGCACCACCTCTTGCTCTGAGCCAGTCCCAAGGGCTGGATTAGTAAGTACACTTACAAGCCTTTACAACATACAGGCAAAGCAGACCCCAGAGGAGCTGACTGTGTTTTGAGAGAGAAGAAACTGTCTGAAAGCTTCATCCTTTGTTAAGGTATGGGTTAGTCTACTGCCTGTTGTATTTTAACTCCAGTTGCCCTTCAAGCTCACATCTAAACTCTTGCCAGTAAGAGATCTTGTAAGCCATTTCATTCTGACTGCTTGATATCTGCTGTTGAAAGACTGGTGATAAAGTCCCATGCATTACATTACACTGGAAAACTAGCAGCATGATACACAATAAACTGCAGTGTTTTATGCATATAGCTCTTGTCAATATTAGTCTTGGTCTGCGAGGAGGATTCCCACAAAGTAAATTAAAAAGATGCACAAAATTTCCCTATTCAAAGCATTGATTCTACCTCTGTCAGCTCTGTAGTGCTTTCTAAAAGACCCCAAACCAGATCTGTACATGGCACAGCTGAACAAAAGCATCTGGGGAAGACCTCTTGTTAAAGAATACACTGGCTGTGTTAAGCCTTTGCTTTAGTGCTTGACTGCAGAATAGATAAAAGGTTTGGGAGTAAAAGGAGAAATGGTGTTTTCCCATTTGTCTGCTTTTTCCTGTGGGATCACTCGAGATGCAAGTGTATGCCAGATCCACCGTTCAGCATGGCGAGGCACAAACAGGTAAGTGCTAACTCCTATTTAGCGCTTCTGTCCCTTCTGAAGGAGAAGACGACTATACTGCTGTACTGCAGGAAGGGAAAAACTCCTCCTGCTCTGAAGGACTGCTGCCACTCCTCCCATTCCCCTGTCATGCAACTAGAAAGAGCTAGTATTGCATCCTCATAGTCACGCAATTAGAAAGAGCTAGGGTTAGACTACAGTCCCGGAGCCTGGCCTCTTCTATGTCTTGAAATGATGGCTTGGAAGTGGAAAGGACCAGGGCTGGTTTTCTTGCTCTGAGACATTTCTCTTAACTCTAGAGGCTGAGTTGCAAGTTGCATGTATAGAGGACTTGAGTGACAAAGGATGACTGTGTGGGAGAGGCTGTTCAGGACTTTGGCAAGCAGCTCCTACAGCAACTAACCCGGGGCTCTGCTGGCTCCCACTGCTCTGGTTTGCTCTGGGTGGGTTGAGGTGGTGATGGAAACGATCTCCACTCACAAGACACAGTGGAACACGGTATCCTACTGTAAGAACAAAAATCGGATTTTTGTAAGTACAGCTGATGGACTGAATGTTTGATGTAGAACCCACACAGGTCACTCAGTGAAGCTGAAATAACATTGTGAGCCTTAACCCTTAACAGCTTCCTGGTTCAACAGCAGCCCTGGAAATAAAAATCTCTCCTTTTGAGTTCTAGTGAGTGCCAGGCTGCATGCTGTGTGCTCCTGCAGCACCCCAGTACCAGAACAAGTGCTCTTTGGCAATGGGATGGGGTGTTAGGCAGTGAAAAGGATGGGTTGGAAGCCTCTCTTGGCCCTTGCTTCCCTTCTTCTTGCCAGGTCAGACAAGTGACTCTGAGGCTTGGGGACACTGTACAGAAACCAGCAGGTGCGTATGGGTCAAGCCTAACTGTTCTAGATGGAGGAGGGACTGTCATGTTTGACATATTTCTCTTCTCTTTTCTCTGTCTTTCTTTTTCTTTCTTTTCCTTTCTTTCCTGGTTTTGGCTGGGACAGAGTGAATTTCCTTCACAGTAGCTGGTACGGGGCTGTGGGTTGGATCCGTGCTGGGAACAGCGCTGCTAACACAGGGCTGGCTGCGCTATTGCTGGGCAGGGCTGGCACAGAGCCAGCCAGCGGGCTGGGGGGGCACAAGGAGCTGGGAGGGGGCACAGCCGGGACAGCTGGCCCTAAATGACCCAGGAGATATCCCATACCGTATGATGTCATGCTCGGCATCTAAAGCTGGGGGGAGAAGGAGGGAGGGGGGGATGTTTGGAGCGATGGCGTCTGTCTTCCCCAGGCACCATCACGCGTGCTGGAGCCCACCGCCCCGCGGATGGCTGAGCACCCGCCTGCCCATGAGAGGTGCTGAATGAATGCCTTGCTCTGCTTCGCCTGCGTGCGCAGCTCTGGCTTTACCTGTCAAACTGTCTTTATCTCAACCCATGAGTTTTCTCTCTTTTACCCTTTTGATTCTCTCCTCCATCCCGCCGAGTGAGGGTGAATGAGCAGCTGTGTGGGGTTTAGTTGCCGGCTGGGGTTAGACCATGATTTCCTTTTTCTTTCTTTTTTTTCCTACAGATGGGTTCTTTAGTTTTCAACTCCAGTTCTATTCACATCTGTTTCTCAATAGAGATGTTTGGTTTTATACCTGGGAGCTGAGGCTTTTTGTAGAAGAAGAGTTATAAAGTGCTTAATTAGGAGGGTGGAGAGCAGCTTTAAATGAAACCTGCACCTTCCCAGTGAGAGTGACATTGTACTTCTCAGCTGTGGAGGCTGTGTTGATTAATTCACGCTGCCTTGAAATGCTATTGCGCTAGTTACCTTAGCTCTAGTAAATGGTGGTTTTATAATGAAGTGGAATGGGTTTGAAATAATGACACACAAAAATAATCACAGCAATAGAGCGAGAGAAAACTCCATCTTAAAAAATGTACGAAGCGTCTTTTCCTGTGTGATCGGTCAGTGCAACAGCAGAGTAGCACAGCACAGTGACTGCTCTGCTTTCTTCTGTCTGAGATGATGGGGAGAAGGCAATCCCCAAAATGAAAATGAGAACACAATGAGGGTACTTAAGCTACTCCAGACACCTTGATCAACGTGATGAGTAAACGCAGGCAGTGAGCGGTATATCGGGAAAGCATACAGATTATGTTTTGCTTGAAGAAGGATGGGAAGGGAGCCCTTGCTTATGCCCTAAAAAACCTACACCAAAACCAAGCCCAAAAAACCTGTTGGGCTATTTCTTGGCTATTTTGAAAGGAAGCGATCTAGCATGCATCTAGCTCTAATAGGCTGTTTTCTAAGAGGAAGGAAACCAAATCTCTTAGTGGAATAGTGCCATGAGATCTCTATCTTGCGGCATATTCATTGTGGGAAGAAACTGGGGGGGGAGAGGAGAAACAAGGAGACTCTTGTTCTTGACAATATTGTGGTTGTCTATATAAAATAAGTTTGTGATTGAAAATATTTATTTCAACTGAATGCAAGAGAGGATCAAAACTATTTTATCACACCCTGTGAATAAAGGGGGTGAAGGAAGAGTGTTTAGGTACAAAGATTTCATTGCCTTTGAAACAGCATTTCCTGTAGCAGCAGCAGTTGTCAGCTGCTAGCTAGAATTCTTACTTGCTTTTACATAAAACAGACCAAAAAAAAAATATCTCTACCACTTTAACGGTCCTCAACATTTGTGTATCATCCTCTATTTCATACCCACCAAGTACTTCTACAAGCTTTGAGTAACTTTAGCTGGCAAAACACCAAAAAGTAGTTAATAATATCTGCTCCTTACAAATAGGACGGTCTCAAGCCCAGCTGATTTTGAATGGTAATCCTCAGAGCTGTCGCCTTCCAACATTCCAGTTGAAGACAAGGGTCGCTGGAGGAGTTTCTTGTAAGAGAGGCTACAACCAGATTAGGTTGGGTATGGTGCTGTGCTGACACAGGCACAGCCTTCAGTGGTGCTGAGCTGTGAGCAGGGGTAGGAGGCTGCCTCTCTTTCCACCTGCATTTTCCAGAAAGCCCTAAACGACTTGCCAGGAATAGAAACCAGGTCTGTGCGGTGGTAATGATCTTTCTGCTCTCTGCGTGTATTTCTGAGATGAATACATGTTAAAACGAATCTAGTAGCCCTAAAAATCAGTAAAATCACTTGAAATAAAAATGTCAGACCCACTTGTGATTATTTAAGAGGAAAAAGTCATCGTGCTGCTTTAGAGATGAGGGCTGTGCAGAAGAGATTTTTAGGGGGTTCTTTGTATTCACTCTCAGAACAGCACTGACGGCTACTCTGGAGCACAGCTATTTAAAATAATGGTTTGATGACTTCATTAAACTGTAAGTTTCTCCAATACAAAGTACAGTTCAGAGAGAAGGGGTTTTTTTAGTATACTCTTAAAAGGTCAACAGTCTATCCCTTCCTGATGTGTATCCTTGATTGTAGGAACAAATGGTGCTGTAACTAGTCCGAGTCCCATGCTTGTTCAAAGAGGCAAAGCATTTTCTCTAATTAAAATAAAATTGGGATTATTTGTCTAAACTTTTCTGTGTAACCTGAATTAGACAACTGTGGATTTGGGTCCCAATGTAATATGGATGCAATTGCAAAAATCAATGCATAAAACAGAGCCCAGAAGAGAATTATATTTAACAGGAGACAGAAAATCAAAACAGATTCCAAACAAATTAGAAATTAAGACTGCAGCAGCTTGAGCTGAGTTTGCCTTATGGGGAAAACTTATTAATGTAACTAAGGTGATTTTTTTTCCAGAACTCCCTGTCAGTACTATTTGCCCATGTCAGGTCTCTGTTCTGTGACGTAATATGGTGATATGGGTAGCAGATCAAGAACAGTAAAATGACAAGAAGTTAATCAAAGCTTTACTTTACAATGTGTTGGAACTTTAAAGATATTAGAAGGTGCTGATACAAATTCTGAGCACCTGAGCTGTAGCAATATCACAGAACACAAGATTTATAACTTTTAGTCTAGAGAAATATCCTGTACTTCCCAGATCTAATAAAGTATATTGGTTACTTTGCATTTGCTTAACCTAATCCAATCTTAACCATTGCTAAAGTGAAAGGGCTCTGTCTTGCATGCCACAGAGAGAAAGATCTACCAAATGTGTAGGTTTTGGAAGAGGATGGTCACTTGTGTTTGCAATAATAACCAAAACAATGAGAAGACCTCCCGCCTTCATATAGGTTCATGTAGTTTAAAAAGCACTGGAAGTCTTACAACTATTCACTAGCTAAAATATTTGTTAGGAAGAGAAGGTTCAAGGGAGACCTTATTGCCGTCTGCACCTGGTGAGAGAACGGAAGAGACAGAACCAAACTCTTCTCATAGGTGCACAGGGACAGGATGAGAGGCAATGGGTGCCAGAACATAGGAAATTTTGGTTAATTATAAGGAAAATCTTTTTTATGGCAGTGGTGCCTAGAGAGGTTATGGGATCTCTGTCCTTGGAGGTGTTCAAGCCTCAGCTGGGCAGGTCCCTGAGTGACTCCTGAGTGACTTGCTCTAATGGACCCTGCCCTGGGCAGGACCTCAGGAGGACCCTTCCAACTCAAATTATTTTATGACATATGATTTTTGAGACTGGAACTGGGCCTTTAACTCCTGAACTAGTGTTTATGACCTCTAGTAGTACTAATATAGATATAATCTCTTGACTGTCTGTAGCAGCTGAGATGACTTAAAGGCATTTGACTTAACAGTATGTAAGGGAAAATCATTTGCACCTGGGTCAGTATGTGTCAGGCTGTATTTCATGGAGTCTGGAAGTAAAGAAATGCCCATGGGATTGTTTCTGTATTTCCCCAATGTCAACATAGTTGAAAATAATGGGATTTAGAATGATGATTTGTGCTGAGGGATGATAATGGGAAAGATAAACTCATTCTAATAAAAAACCCCAAAACTAATTCAGGATATGGCAGCATGATATGAAGTTGTTTATGTGTCAATGCTATGGTAAGAGTAAGAACAACTTCTGTGTTACAGATTGACAATGGAATATATTTTACCCTGACTTTACACTGGATCCCAACATAGATCTAGGTGTTTCCCCAGTGCTTTCCTTCAGGTAACCTGCACTGTAATGGCAAGTGTTTTATGGATTGTTCTGTTCCTATGCCCAATTCTGCTGCTCACCTTCCTGATCCTATACCATTTCTGGGTGCTAGCATCAATTACTGAGGAGCATGTGCTTTTTTATCTTTACTGACTGAGATTTTTTCTGCCTGAAGCAGGTGAAGGAGCTGGTTCCTTCAGGAACCAGGTCAGCTGGTTATTTGCAGCTGTCCAGCCGTCCATTAAACGTCTGCTCTGGGTACCTGAGGTCCATGGGTCCATTTGGATGGGTGATTTAAAATGTATTTAGTGCACTTAAGCACCACTGTCCCTTTTGTCCCTTGAGTTACTGCAGCATTCTTTAAGCCTCCTCTTTGTTTAATTCATCTTGCAAAATAAAAAGTTTAATAAGCCCCACTTATGATTTTCCAACTGTTTTTCTGGCTGCAAACTGTCATTTCCAAGAGGGTATATTAATAGTGCCGTTATCTCTTGATCATGTCAATGCTAATGCATGTATGTGCTGTTTCTGCCTTGTTCTCACATAATTACAAGCCTATTTGGCAAATGAGGATATGTTTGCTTTCTTGATTAAGAAGGTTCTAAGAAATTTTTGCATGCTTGGTAGGACATAAGTTATGAAAAGAGCTATTTTGGAAGAGAAGCCCAGCAGCAGAGATTCTTAGCATTTCCCTAATACTTTCCTCTGCTGGGCAGAAAGCATTTCGTGAATGCTAATGAAATCAGCTTTGCGATACCCTGGTGAAGTAGCTGTGCATTATTCCTATGAGAAGATGGAGGCACAGCATGATTAAGTGACTTGTCTGCATTCATATGGCTGCTGGGATTCTAGCATGCTCAGGTGTTGGCTTTCAGCACTAGACTCGAGGGCCAAACTGGGATACAGTACAGGCTTGGTAAAGTGGTATTTTTTTCCTTCTGGAAAACTGCTATTTTATGTCCTAAAGGCTAAACTTTTGTTTAAACTAAAGTGTCTTGACTCTTTATGGTTGGGAACTTAATATTCAAAACATGAACTGCATGTAATCAATGCCTCATTCCTGCAGTCAGCCTGAAATAATAAATATTAGGGAGAAATGGACTGCAGGTGTTTCTTCCATGATGAGTTAGTTCAAAAGTTTGTCATGAAGATTTGGATGATGCCAATGAACCATTTCTCCTCCCGTCAAATGAGACAAATGCAGGGTGGGTGCATTAATGTGCTAGAGGGGTCTGTACACATCCCAGGTTCTGCATCAGAGGGAGTGCATGTTGGGTTGGGTGCAAATCCCCGTTTCTTTCCGCTCTGATCCCTGCCTGGGTGACAAAGCGAGGAGCTGTCCCTTAGAGCTGATCGGTGGTGCCCCATTGTTCGCATTCACCTGGTAGACACCATCATTTAATGATTTTTTTTTCTGAGGAGCCTTCTGATGTCCCTTCATAGCTCTGGCATTGTCAGGGTGGCATGTTTTGGACTAGCTGCTTCTACTGCAGCATGTGAAAGGAGCCACGTTAGTATAATCTGCCTTATTGTATACTGATGATTATTTTTTACTAAAGTTGTTTTAGTAGCTATTGTAGTTTTACTTCTGTAATATTATAATAATATTTGTCTGTATGGTCTTTAGAATTTTTAAGCTTCTCTGGAGGAACTGGGAAGTCTGGAAATAATTGGCTATGGAGGGCCCAAGCCCTTTCTTGATGTACTCATGCACTCTAATATTTAAACTCAAATAAAGTCAGTGAATCTGGTCAGGCAGCTTTGTTGACACTTGGGGATGGGAATATGTGCAGGGATCTGTTGGCTAGGTTGGTGTTCAGTTCAGGAAAGCTGCTGAGATGGTCCACTGGGTGGAATGAAGCCACTCTCTTGGACTCAGTGGTGCTGCAGCTGCTTTACCCGCGCTGAACCCCAGCCAGCTTCCAAGCTGATGCTCCTTTCTATCTTACCCTGCAGAGAATGGCGTAAATTAGAGCCTGTGCAAGGAGGCCAATAAATGGTTTAATTTAGTGGTTGGTAAGTACTGATTCCCACAATCCTTCCAGGATCTAATTCTCTAAGCACTTGTGTCAGTGACGTTGCTGTTAACCCTCAGTTTGCTGGCAGTGTCGCTGTACCGAGTAACTCGGGGCTCCAGGAGCAGAGGGGTATGTGCGATCTCAGGTATTTTTGAGAGGACAGAAGCGATCAGCTGAATGAGAGGCTGGACTGTAGTGCAGAACGGTCTGCTGTGTGCTAAGCCCGGAGTGAAACGGACGCATACTTAACCAGCATGCCAGCAAGCAGCAACAGGAGTGACAGCAGGGTCCCTGCCACCAAAATCTGAAACCGAGATCATTCCTGATGCTTTGGGAAGGATTTCTGTTTACCCAGACAAGCAACTTTTGTCAGAGTTAATAAAGCAGCTGCCTGAGACGGTGGCCTGGAGCTGGCTGCCTTGCTGGGGTGCTGCTCTGCGGTCCTTGTCTCAGCACAGGAGTGCAGGTAGCGATGGAGCCCGTGGCCCCGCGGCTGGCAGGCCAGCGCATCCATCCTGCACCTCGTGTTTCCAGGTGCTGGCATGCTACTCCACTGCCCTTCCACCTCCCTGCATCTGGTAGCTTCTGCATGAAACTGTGCGGAGCAGCCTGCCCATTACTGTTCATCTAGAAATGGTATTAACAGGCAAGCGTGTGCTTGTGTGTGCGCTGGGAACTGGAGAGCAAACAGTCCAACACCAGCTTTTGATTTAGGCTTTGGGGACGGGCAAGCCTCCACCAAATGTGCTTTTTTGTGATGGATAAGCAGCGAGATGCATTTATATGGCAACTATTATGGTACGTGATAGAGACTGGGGACAGTACTAAATTTTTTCCTCGAAAGGCAGCAAGCTCGAAGTTACACAGAAAGAGCTGGGGAACTTAAGAAGAATCATATATGGATGTGAGTTTGTTTGTGGTGTAAGCATCTCCTCCTGTTGCCTGGTCTGCTGACCTTAAAATTTTACGTCAGTTCCTGAAGCCTCAACTGATAAGGACATTGCACACAAAAGCACTTGACAGAAACTGGGTTGTGTCAGTCTTTTCACTATTGTAAAAAAATACCTTAGTAGTATTAGTGAAAATTGCCCTTTTTTGTTCTTTTTCTGGCAGAAGGGAGGCAAAGAGTACTTTGCTTTCTTAACAGCCTCACCCCTGGCAGAATGAGTTAAAATGGAAAGTTATTGCAGCGTGAAGATCAGAGCAAAGACTCCGACAGAGTGCAGCTGGTTCGAATCAGCCTTGATTAATCCATCATCTATGATTGAAAATTGGTGGTGTAAAGTTGCCAAGGTCACTGCATGCAGGACAAGGCTGATGGTGGTTATTCCTTGAGGGGCTGGGCTTTCACCCACGTTTACACCAAGCCCTAAATGAATAATACTTAGAAAATGAAGGGAGACAGCGGTGCCTAGCAAAGGCTTGTTTCCTTCTTTCTGAATTCACTTGGGCTTAGATCCTCAAAAAGGCAGATATGGGACAGCTGCTGCTTTTGGGACCTGCAAGCCCCAACCAACCACAGTTCAAATCCTTACAGAACTGTATTAACCCCGGGGGAGCCCATGTCTCCAGGTGCATTTGATTTTTGTAACCGACGTGCCACAGGTGCTTTAAATTCTGCTGCTTGGCTCAGAGAGGAGCCACACCTGTGTGGGGTAGCCCAGGCTCTAGCTGGGGCTGTAGTTCCCTGGTGTGTTCCAGAAGGTGGTCTCTCTGCCTTTGTCTTCCTTGTGGCTGTGGATCTAACAGGTATTTGTTACAGCTTACGTAGGAGAGTAGGCTTTCTGGAGCCCTGTAGAAGGGGAAAGCAGTATTATGGAAGGATTAATGTTGTTTCCTTTGCTTGGGAAGATTTGACCTATCTTCTGGGTGGGTGCTCGGGCTGCTGCACCACATGCCCTTGGAGAGGGGAAGAGCTGGCTGCTGAGAGAAGGAGCAGTGAGTGCGGTGTTTTTGCTTCGCGATTTGGGGACATTGGGAGAGGGAGGAACTGGGAATCCTGAATTATGTAAAATAGCAATAAACTGAGGGAGGGAAGAAGGACTGCAATCCAGGTTGTTTTCCTCTGCTAGTATACCTTGGGTGCTGTGCTGTCTGGTCAGTGATTGTGTAACTATTCAACATGGAGTAAGTAGATCTGCCTTAGTTTGGGTGAGCGCAAGCATTGTTTTCTTTCCTTTGTCCCGAGCAGCCTGTTGTCAGAGCATCCTCCTTGGAGCAGTGTGCTTGAGTTTCCTGTGCTAAGGAACCTGTGACTTTCTGTGTGTTAGGTCCTGGGGTTAGATAGGCTTCTTTGTAGCAAAGCTCAAAGACAGCGTGTTCCTAGTGAATCTGAAATTGCTGTTTGCTGGCCGGGTCAACAGCTTTTGTGTGTTGGTAGAAAACATATTGCAAGTAGCAACAACAGCTGGGGGAAAGATACTGATTTAGTACAGAGAAGACTTAAAAAAACCCCACAAACAAAATACCCCCTTCCCCCCCTGCAAAAAAACCCCCAAACAACAAAAAACCGAACAAACCAGGGGTGGTGGTTCAAAGAAACAGCTTTTTGCTCAAAAAGTTGAGGAGACTTTTCAAGGTATTTGGGGAGGTGCATCACTGCAGCTGCAAGACAGAGCGCTTTGGAGAAATGGGCTTTCTGTGCTCTTGGCACTGCCCGCTGGCAACCTTAAGAGGCTCCTGTTGTGTTCTTGGGCATTCCCATTAATTACTGCTGGAGTCAGGCCCCTAACAACAGAGAGCCCTGAACATCACGAATGACTAATAAACCACAGAGGGAAGAACATGGAAGGGAGTGGTGGTGTTATTTTTCTTCTGGGCTCCGTGCTGAGTAGTGACACTGGTCCCGGTGTGCGTTACAGCAGTTGGGTTATGTTTCCTTCGTGGGGCGAAATGACACAAAAACATGGGCAGCTACAAAACTCTGCTGAGATATTTTATGGCTGCAGCTTTCATTTCTTTCCAATTGGTGTGCTTTGATACTGTGTTAAAAGAACCCAGGATTGTAATTAGTTGAGCTCTATTTTTCTGATGGGTGCTTAAACCTTAATATCCTGAAAAGCATGGTATATTTCTATCCGAAAGGAAGGTTTATGGTCCATATTTCTATAGAATCTCATCCTTAAGGAGAAATGGTCCATTACATAGAATGAATTTTCTGGATGTTTTTCAAGTACTTATTTACTCAATAGGATCATTAGTACCACAATTACTTATAAAGAAAAATGCCAACTAACCAGAAAAACGCTTTGCAGGTCTCAGGCTGTTCCTATGTATGATGCTGCTACATACTTTATAAGCAAGGAGATCCTTCTGTATTTATTTTGAAAGCTGGTATCATGTTAATAAGCTGAAGGCTTCCTTAAAGCAAGGCTTTAGGACAGTCGGATCCTACTGAACTTTTAATTGTTATTTGCTGGCCGGGGTTAATAACTTTCAGATCTCAATAGAATACTGAATGGTTGCAAAACTATGCTCCCCAAATACAGCTGCGAATATATCACCCTCTACCTCTGTTCCACCTGCACATTGTAAATAGCTAAGGGAGGAAAACATCTACTGCTGAACAAGAAGATTCCTAAATGATAGGCATCAATAGTTTAACCAATTATAATTTATTTATTCTTTCATTACTCACTGCACTATGGCTAAAATGAATGTTTTTGTGTCTTGCTCTTTTCTAGTGATATTACCGTAAGGAGATGTTTTCTTTTTTTTTTTTTAATTCCTGCAGATTCAGTGCATCTACAGGCAACAATTTATCACAGCAGAATGAACCAGTGTAGGCAAAGAATGGCAGGCTGAGAATTAGCCTGCGTACGGAAACCATGGGCAGACAATCTCGAGAGTGTTCAGGACACAGGGGGAAAATGTGCTTTTTGTTAGAGAAGTAATTACACTGGCCATCAGGAGTTTTATTGTGTGTTATTTTTCTTTTTAATCTGTGAAATAGCTGACCTAAGGTTTGTACCTAATTCTGAGGACAACCTGAGTATAGTTTGCATAATTTGCCTTGGAAGTGGCTACTGAGCTCAAAACGTGTCACCCGAACAATTGCCATCACGGAGAGGCAGCGTGGCTTGAGGAAGTCTCTGTACTCATTAGTCCGTTCATTGCAGCTTAGTATTGAGTAAAATCTAATTTAGCTTGTGTCAGAAGCTAGATACTTTAGCAAAAAAGAACCCTGGAGATAGGGTGTTATTCAGGCCATTCAGGTTTCTATAACCCATTGTTGTAACATTGCACAGAGGGTCTACAGAAGCACAGACCCTGCTGTTGATATATTAACTAATGCTGTTGTAAAGTAACTTGGGTTGGGAGGGACCTCCGAGGGTCATCTGTTTGGAGGTGCCCTGCTCAAAGCAGAGCCAGCTTGGATCAGGCTGCTTGGAGTTTTGTCCAGCTGAGTTTTAACTAGCTTGAAGGATAAAGCTTCCCCCGGCTACCTGCCCCTGTTCCAGTGTCTGATCACCTGCAGGGTGGGGTTGGGGGTGAAATCATGCAAATGTCAGAATTTTAAGCCCTGGACTCAATTTGGTGTTCTCTGCAAACTTGCTGAGAAAGTTGTCTAGGTCATTTAAAGAAGACTTTAAATAGCATTGGCTCTAATTCCTGTCTCTG
The DNA here is from genome assembly GCA_035590275.1 of Ibycter americanus. NCBI lineage: Eukaryota > Metazoa > Chordata > Aves > Falconiformes > Falconidae > Ibycter > Ibycter americanus. Next base: position 7,372,216 of record JAVJGI010000037.1, on the reverse strand, counting down.
AGGGATGTTGCTAGTGGCACCAGTTGGACTTGGTGCCATTGATTGCAGGATTGGGGTTTCTCGCTTAAGCCACTTATGCTGTATTTATAGGAGTTAAGGTAGTTGCTAATGACTTAATATATTTCACCGTGTTTCACAAGGCGTGCCTGGATGTCCTCCCTCTCCTGTTGGCTAACATCGCCCGTTTCCTCCCCATTTAGAAAAGAAAAACAAAGTGTGTGACTAGTGTGCTACACAACCATAACTGGCATTGATAAATCTTAGGGAGCAGTTTCAGGAGTTCAGTCGTGCTGGTCTGAAGGGCCCTTTTCCTTTTTCTTCCCCCCCTTTTTGCAGAGCACCCATGAGAACGTGTCATTCTGTGCATTGCGCGGCTTGTGCTCCTGAGGCAGATCCTCAGTGCTTCCAGCTGCTGTGGGTTTGGGAGTAAAGTGTCAGGAGGCTGCTACTTTGTGTGGGTACAGCACCAGTGGGTCGGGGCAGGTGTGAGGCAGGCAGTGTGCCCGGAGTATCAGCAGTAGTAGCCACCATAGCTCTCTTTCTTTCGACTCATTGCCTTGACTGTCTCCTGCCTGAGTTACGCTACTAATGATGGCCCTAGGGCCGGCGCTGGCTATAGCGCAGGGTTTGGGAATAGTTTCTATTAGCCATAATGTACTTTAATTACGGACGAGCAGAGGTTACTTAGCTCCCGTTAATGTGAAGCATAACTCTGAATACCACGTGCCCTACCCTGGTGGTGAGTAAACAACTAAAAAGATGTCAGGGAGTGGCAAGGGCAGACCGCTCTGCAAGGGCGGTGGAGGCTGGGGGTGATGCTGAGCCAGGCACAGCAGTACCCTCCCTGAGCTTACAGATGCATCCCAAACCAAGGGTGAGAGGCCCTGGCCAAGACCTCTCCTGTGTCTTCCCCGTGGCTCTTCCCAGCAGCTGGATGCCAGGTTACCACTGTGCCAGGTCAGAGCAGGCTTTGAGCAGCCAGACTCTGCCAGGGAGAGGTTGCAGACCAGGTCAGAGCAGGCTTTGAGCAGCCAGACTCTGCCAGGGAGAGGTTGCAGACCAGGTCAGAACAGGCTTTGAGCAGCCAGACTCTGCCAGGGAGAGGTCGCAGAGCATCTTGATGTGCTTGGACCCTTACATCACAGCAGGAGATAGGAACCTCTTAAACTTCTACGCCCAAGACCTTGTAGGTGCTACTGAAGATTAACAGTAAGGCCTGTTATTTTTATGGCGTGGAGTGTTTTCTTATAGTTGATAAAGGGAATTAGGACCTGGAATTTAATGCGCTTTATCTAGCGGCTCAATCAGCTGTGAGACTGGCTGTGCAAAACAGATCATAGACTGTTAATGAAGATTCCTCTGATACGTGTAGGACCTGAGGTGTATTGACAGCAGACAGAAATGAAAGGAAAATTTATGTATTTCAGCTATGGACTTGACAGAAGGTGAATTAGAGAGCAGTAAAGTCAGCCTGAATGTGATGTCTAGACTATATTATGGGAAACTTATTTCCAGATTAACATAATGCAAAAGGAAGGGGATAGTATTTACAGATCAAGACTCAAACGCATAGCCTTGTCTCCCTGACTGAGAGCAGGACCATCTCTTTCTTGCTAGCATTTGCAAGCGTCAGCTTTTATTGTGTTCCATTTTCCTTGCTGCTCAGAGAAAATCACTTGCTAATTAATGAGGAAAACCTCCCAGGATGTAATAGAGACCTTTCTCAAAACCTTTTCGGCTCTACTGAGATCTGTCTAATCTTCAGATGGCTGGCTCTTAACAAATGCTGGTACATTTCATGAATAGCTGTTGTGTCCCCTGCGATCTTATCTACTCTGCTCAGGAGAGTGGCAGCTTGTTTGGAAAACAGATGGCCTTAAGTCATGGTTCTGCTACTTCGCTGGCCAAATGGCAAGGCACCTCTTTTGCTTTTGCTGCTTTCCTACTGTTTTTCTTGCCATGATGTTTTCATACCGGGTAAAAATACTATGGGTCTGTTGCATTGCAGGCGGTTGAGTGGTCATAGTTTTCAATTCCAGCCGGCTCCTTTTTGTTCTATACAGTTACTGTTCACAAATCTAATGTGCTACTTATTTGCTCTTCCAGATGCTTCAGTAGAAATGTTATATAAAATGGAGTCTAATCATAATGCCTGGGGAAGCATACTTATAAATGCCTTTCTTGTTCAAAACGCTGCTGCCCCGTGTTGCTCTCTGCTTATGATTTCCAGTTAACTTTCAAACCATCTGACAGTGCTTCTGTCCAAACTAATTTGGTTCAAACATAGTGATTTTTGTGAGGCGCTGTAGTAGATGTTTGATGAAAGTCAAGACATTGCATCTCCTGCATTCCCTTCAGCTATGGGTGTTTTTTTTTTGTAATTCGATCAAAGCGATCAATCTTCCTTGGCCCAATTTGTTTTATTGGCTATAGTGGCATTGCAAGTAGCAGCACACAGCGTGGGATCGTCATCCTGGATTGAGGTGGGAATGTTTCAGTGACAGTTACTAGGGTTGCGATCGTTTCTGCCTAGACAGGCAGGCATTACCATGCAGGTGATGAAAACGGAGAAGACATGTAGATGATAGAAATGCAGCACACTGTGTCAGGAGGGAATGTGCTGTGTTGGCTCCGTTCCAGAGCTGCCACCCAGATGCCAAGGTAGTGTTAACCATACTGTGGCTCAGCACACGCTGTCAACCTCCTCGTTGTTGGGTTTGCCCGTATAGGTTCTTCATGCCTGTTTCTCTTCTCTGGACGTTTCATATGCCAGTCCCTGGTTCAAGCGCTAGGTGCCACAGCAATGCATGTATTAAAGCACTTTTCCCAGGCAAGGGGGGCCAGAAGGGCTCCTCAGACCTGTCTGAAGGAGCTGCCCTTCTCCAGGGCTAACAGGGATTTGATTTGGCTGAAAACTAACAGCATAATGAACTAGTGACTAAAATTCAAGATGCAGCAACTTTGCAAGACCTAGTCAAGGGAGCTTGTTCGCTGCTTGGAATCCAGTCAGAATTATAACGAACCTTGGCAAATATAAACTCTCTAGTGCTGCTGCTCCCTGCCAGCACAGTAACGTGCTGCAGCTGGCTTCGTACTGCAACAATTGGCTCTGTTGCTGCCCGTGTAGCTTTATACCTTCCCAGCTAGCTTGTCAGCTGTTTTTCAGAGAAACCTGTAGCTCTGAAAGTGCCCCTTAGACCTGGGACGTATCCTTCACTTCTGCCTGCCTCAGTGCTGGCACGAGGGAAATGGAGAAAAGGGGTTTATGGTTGGCTAAATGCTCAAAGCTAGGAAGAGCCTTCATGTGTGGAAATGATGCAAGAGGAAAGCTTTCCGAGGTTATCTGCAGCTCCTGGACTGGGAAAGGTTGAGAGGAGAAGGAGGCTGAGCCCAGCAGCCTGCCGCCGTGCAGCCGGAGCGTGCAGGGTGCTGCTGGTGACCAGCTGGTGCTGCGTGCCAGCCTGCGCGCCGCCTCCCTGGCAGTGCCGCCGTGCTGACCGAGCTTCCCTTAATGGCTCTTGCGTTTGGAAATCTGTCTAAAAGAGCTTGCTGTCGCAGCTGTTCGATGGCCAGGCTGGAGCTCTGTGTGTGTGTCTGAAACGGTTCCTGTGGGGGCACAGAGCAAACCGCTTGCAGCGGTGCGATGCCCTGACTTTCTGGGGAATCGCAGCACTGCTGAGGCAGTGTGCTAAAACAGTCTCTGTGTATTTTTTCTTTTTTTTTCTTCAGTGCCTCTCGAAAGAAGAGGATTCCTGCTTGTCTTGTGTGTGTGCTGCATAACAACCTGTCTGTCTGCAGCTGGCAACTTGCTGCGGGAGGACCTATATCACACGCAGAATTTGTGACTGCAGTTGAGGGGTGTATTGATTCTGGGTACTGCACTGCTCTTCATCTCTTTGGGGGTCAGGATCATTACAGCTGCACTGACAGCTCCTGATTTCTTCCCCCTGTCCCTTAACTGGCTAAAAGCAATGTGATATGCACGGTTTTCTGAAAATCGGGAAATAATGTGGGAAAAAATAGCATGCGCTCAAAAACGTGTCATGCAAATAAACAAAGTGAGTAATGTTGCCCTGAGCAAGTAGGATTTATAGCAATTTCAATATGTGGGTGTAGGAAAAAATACAGACAAGTATAATAAAAGAAATATTGGTTGTTTTTTCAAGCAATTGTTATGTAAAATATTGTCCTTGGGACAGAAAAGTTACCTTGATGCTGAAATAATGCACTTGGCCTCTGCCTGTCAGTGTTATATCAAAACCTCAGTACATTTTTCATTCCCCCAGGCTTTATTTTACAGCTATTGTCCTGCATACTAAACTCCATTTATAACATGTATTTATAGCTGGAGTGATCTTTAAGATTCTTCATAACATATAAAAATGAGGAAGCTGTCACAAAATGGCTTTTGGTTTCCTCTGAGACTTGCAAAATAGATGTTAAAAGCAAATGATTTAAAACAGCGATTTTATTAAAAATGTATTATTGTCATTTGTAGCTTTGACAGCTATTCTCCAGAACTACCCATGGCTTCCAAGGATGAAGTGTGAAGCTTTGAATCTGCAGCTTTGTTTTTAGCTTATTTTAAGCTTTGAAGCAACAAATCTGCTGGACAAATTTATGCCAAATAAATGTGTGCCAGACTTGTGCCAGCAGAGCTGCTGGTTCAGTCTTTCTCTCTCTCTTCAACTTTGTTTCATGTCAATGGGAGACAGTCAAGATGGAGAGAAACTAAGGGCTAGCTATATTGAGATACTTAGTTATGCGGATCAATACCCAGGTGGATTTACAAATGTCTAAGGAGATTATGTGTTTCCTTGCCACTGGCTTTGGGAAGGGGCGACCTACTTAGACCTGCCTGAAAGCTCTTGAAAATACCTGGGTACCATTTGGGAAAATCACCCATGGGCCAATTGTATTTTCCCAAATAGCACAGAAGCTGGGATAGAGCTGGAATTTCCACCTAGACTCCCACGTTCCAGCTGGTGCCTTTCTTCATTTGGAGGCCAGGCTGCGCAGCTCTGCTTTGCTGATCTGGGGTCAGAATTTGCATATTGATCCCAGGTCTCATTTAGCCTTTTATTTACTTCCAAACGATTGGCACGTACCAGGCTGTATTCCACTGGTCAGTCTGTTAGCGGTAAAAGTGATGGTGTTTAATGAAGACTGGTTAAATAGGCCAGACAATGCAGTCGGCAATTAAGATACGTAACTCAATGTGAAGATCACGAATCTCTGAAAGAAGTAGGAATCTACCCAATGTTGTCGGTGAGAGGAGTGGTCAGGCTTGCGCCGGCAAGCTCCCAAAGTGGCAGGAGAAGGCTGACTCTTAGCACAATATATCTCCATTTGAGATGTAGGATCCTTGGTGAATGGCGAACGCATTGGTAAACACATAATATTTTTGAAAATATTAAGATTTCAGTGTTGTTTTCTATATACCTGTGGTGATGCATATGAAATGTTTCATGTAGACAAAACTCTTGAGCCAGAGATGAAACGGGTTTTCATCAGTGGTAGAGAAAGGGCTTCCTTAGGGGAGAGCTGCAAGGAGTAACATCTCCTGCCTTTGCTGGAAGCATGTGGGGCTGGGGCGAAAGCGTTGCTGTCCTGTGCGTGCCAGCACGAGGAACAGCGAGCAGAGAGCTTCATCTTTGCAGGCTGCAAGAGAAAAGGTTTTTGCAGTGGTTGGTTCAGGTAGCTCATTTTTCCTTCCTCTCTAACAACTGAAGAGCAAGATAAAAATCTAAGTGTAAGAAAGGCTTTGGCAGTTGAGTATAACCTATTGATTAAGTTGACATTTATGTCAGCAGCAGTGGAAGAAATTCAGCTCAAGTTAGAGGGTAATGTTTGTGCTGCAAACCCTGCTTTGTGAGCCTGTTTAGTGAGGGAACACTTTTTTTTTTTAAATCTTGAAAAACAAAGATGATCTTCACTGCTACATTATGGCATCAAGAAATTGCATCATAAATTGCTATTTTTGCCATTAAAACTGTTGGGCATTTTTTTAACTAAGTCTTCATAAATGAAACAAAATAGAGACATTAAAGCAGACGGGATATACTTCAAGTTCCTGACTAGATCACTGTTTTTCCACCTCCTGTTTTTATTATTCTTCACTTCTGATAATAGCTTCTGTAGAGGAGGTTTTAAAAATGGATTGTCCATGATGTTCTTCAGTGTTAGATATAAATAAAGGAGAACTGCTGCATGTTATTTTGTTGAAGACTTCTTACAGAGCTATGTAATCAGGGCAATTATAACTTTGCCTGTAGTTTGTCTTGTGGATTTGCTGTGCATACCAATTAAATCAGTCAAGAATTGAACGTAATTGCCTGGCCTCCTTGTACATCTGGAAACTTGCTCGGAGTGGAGTGGTTTCTACGGCTGACTCCCCTGGATCCTACATTATTTATGATAGCAGTTTTTCTTATTCCTTCAAATCTATTTTGAGGGTGTTTTGGTTTTTTGCATTTTTCTGCATTTCTCACTTCTGCAGTGTATGGATCACAGGCAATGGTGAGTGATGTACATCTGAAAAGCCCGGAGCTCCTGTTTTTTCTGTTAATTCAAGGATGCGAGAAGAAAGAGGCAGTAGAAGCTGGCCAGAGGAGAGGGCAAAAAAAGATCGCCCACCTTGAGAAGCTGCAATGCCTAGGGCTTCCTGGAGAAGCCAGTATTCCAGCAGAGTGAGACTGCTGGCGTGGGTGCATGTACTTGGATGGGGAGGAATGAGACTTGGTGTCCTCAGATAGTAGCTTACTCTCTGCTTTTCTCCCTCCAGCCTGTTGACCATCTTAATTTTGTGACTGCTCTTGTAATCCTCTGGATCTTGGCATAATGCTGCTGTATGTACATGGACGATACATCTTCCTTTGTGCATGCTGCTGTGGTTTAACCCTGGCTGGCAACCAAGCACCACGCAGCTGCTCGCTCACTCCCCCTCACCCAGAAGGATGGGGAGGAGAATCAGAAAGGAATGTAAAACTCAAGGGCTCAGATAAGAACAATTTAATAGGTAAAGCAAAAGCTGCGTGTGCAAGCAGAGCAAAACAAGGGATTCATTTGCTATTTCCCATGGGCAGGCAGGTGTTCGGCCACCCCCAGGAAAGCTGGGCTCCATCATGTGTAACGGTTACTCGGGAAGACAAAAGTTATAATGTTGGATGTCCCCTCCTTCCTTCTCCCCCCAGTTTATATACTCAGCATGATGTCATATGGTATGGAATATCCCTTTGGATAGTTTGGGTCAGCTGTCCTGGCTGTGTCCCCTCCCAGTTTTCCGTGCCCCTCCAGCCCTCTCGCTGGCAGGGCTCAAGGAACTGAAAAGTCCTTGGTTTAGTATAAACATCACCCACCAGCAATGAACAACATCAGTGTCCTGTCAACGTTGTTCTCACATCAGAGCCAAAACACAGCACTGCACCAGCCACTAAGAAGAAAATTAACTCTATCCCAGCTGAAACCAGGACACGTGCAAACTTGGTTCTCCTTTGGAAACATTGCCTTTGAAGTAAAAAAAAAAAGAAAGAGAAGCGAATGTATTTTATGCGCTGTCTTGGGAGCGTAGTCTCTGTCATGCTCCACCAAATGATAACTTAATGTCCAAATAACTCACCTTATGAATCTGTTGTTTCTTTTGTACTCTCGGTGTTTCCCATCTGGATGCTAGGGAATTGGCCAGTGAGCTTCAGATCAGAAGCCGGCTCTGCATCTGCCCTCGTGCCGCCTGCCCGGTGCTCCAGCCATCCCCAGGTGCACCACAGCACCTTGACGGACAGCGTACCAGCATCCGTAGGGAGCAGCTGGCTAGTGGTGGATGGACAGTCTGAGTAATGTAGTAAATTCAGTTTTGAAAGGGATGCTTGAGGCTTTTGAGGATTGTAAAATGCAATGACAGAAAAAATGAGGGAAGCCAACATTGAGTTGCTGAGGGAACATTCACTTCTGAGCCAAAAGCCTGAATTATTTAAAAACCAAACACAACAGCGACCCCCCAAACAAACAAAAGAATGAATGGTTTTGGGTTCTAAGTAGTTCTCTATGATCCTATGCTCTGCTCTGGCACTGGGGTTGTAGGAATAATGAAGAAAATGGGGAGTGTCTCTGCATGTTAAATACTTATGAATTGATTAATAATGATAAAGGATAAAGTCTTTTGAGAGTGATTCCAGTCTTGTGATATGATAGCCAGTGAACGCTGAAATTGGCATTTATCAAGTTTATTGCTATTACTCTAAAAGCAATGGAACTTCTGCATTTTTTAATAGATAATTGATTTGGTTGATTTGACTGATTATAAACACAGCTATATTTCTGCCAGGGGAGAGTGGGAACAAGTGGCTTGTTTGGTTATCTTACGAGGGCTGCAAGTGGATTTCTAATCTCTTCAATCTCTTATCTTTGGTTTTGTTTTCAAATTGTAGCAATTTGTTCAACATTCTATCCAAGGAAAAAATTATTCATTAAAGGTCTCAAAATGGTGAAATGGGGAAGAGCAGCCGATGGATTTTATTATAGAAATTAATTGATATGTATTGTGGAGTCTAGGCGTTTTGAATAACATAGCATAGTCTCTTTACTGCTAAGCCTTGTTATATTGAATATTAAATGCTCAAAAATTGGTTACAGGATTGCATTGGTTTTGGGTGATAACGGCTACAGCTCATAACACACTTATGACTTGATTATGGCTCAAAATCTTAGTGGAATCATAAAATGATGAATAGCCTTAGAAGTATGTAATACTTGTAGAGTTCTTTAATCTTCAGTAATGATCAGTAGGACTAGATAATCTATTAAGAAAAATAACAAATATTAGTGGATAGGGCCTAAGGAGGAGTTAGGAGTCTTCATGTTTCTGACTTTTAACTGAACTGTAGCATTTATATGTCATTCGGTCTGGGCTTTTGATGTGGTTGGTCCTTTGTACTGAAGAAAGGTGGGGTTCTTGTGTGTATGTTGTCTGGGAATTCTCTTTATTGCCGCTAGTAAATGAAAGAACATGCTTAAATATAAGGGATAGAGATGTCATCTTTCAAATTGTTGCTAAAATGAATGTCTGAGTCGTTACATATTCCAGGAACATTTAGTAGATTTAGGGATGTGAGTCTGTTTGCTCATAACAAATTTCAGAATCATACTTAAGAATCCCTGCAAAATGTTATCACTGTATGATGTTTAATTGGATATGATATATCTATACGTTGAAACTTCATTACTTTTGCTTTACAATGAGAGGTGTTCTGAAAAGGGTTTTATTTATATAAAATACTAGTGTGAGGAGAAACCAGGGAAAATGTCAGCGAACTTTTCTCAGCAGATGGGGAGAGAGGAAAAACCTCTGGTGTACAGAGGGCAGCCAGTGAAGAGGAAATATAATGTGGAAGGGAAAAACAGGCTCTGAGGTGGTGCAGAAGAATTGGTGACTTGATCCAAGGAAGAGGTTGCAATCCTGCCTGGCAGACTGTCTGTGTCCCAGGATTAACCTCTTGTGCTTGTAGTCGATGGAAACTAAAAATTGATGCAGCCTCAAAGATGTCATTTGACTCTCTGTAGCGGCCATGGTGATAATAGTAATAGGGAGTATTATTGCCAAATGTGCCTGCCATTGTCTTTTAAATACGCATAAAAACTAGCAGATGAGTTTCCATTACCGTGCCACTGGTTTACTGAAAATAAATGTTTAATCGAGATTGAGAAGCTATTAATGATCCATGTGAATATATTAAAATAGACTTTTTATGGCACTGTTAAAAAATAATTGGTCTCTTTTTATACTAGGCCAAGTTATCACTCCAGTGTCGGCAAAAGTTTGGAGACTACCGTTGCTTTTGGTGACATGAGCTGTAGCAGTTGTGCCTGTTGGGCGCAGCTGGTCAGAACTGGGGGGGCTGTGCCGGGCACCCCCACCAGGTAGCCCTGGGGCAGCTCCCTGGGGAGAGTGGGAAGGGCCTGGGCATCTCTAGAGCTCCAGTAATCTCAGTGTTTGTGTCTCCTGGAGTTTCAGAAAAAACAGCAATAAATGCATTTGGGATTAAAACCCAATAAAAATATATAAATTAAATAATACAAATTAAAAAAAAATATTAAAAAACCAATTAAAAATATATTCTACAACATGCAAGCAAAGTTGGATTCCCCCCCCCCCCCCGCTATGGCTGTTGAGCTCTGTATTTAATAAATGCTATTAGAATAACGGTGGGATGTGAGATATCCTGTTGAATCTTAATAGAAGCATTATCCATCTGCTGTCAGATCATAGTGGTGTGTTAATACAGTGACTGGGATGGGTTTTGCCACACCTGTTACAAGCTTGGCTACCCAGTCGTGGATGATATTGCCATCTGGGATGGTACCCTGACTGCTGCTCAGACCCTTGTGCTGCATTTACATGCTTCTAAACTTAGGTGCAGGCAGAGGATGTTTCTCAGACAGAGATCCTGAGCAACACCCCGCCTGGTAACCCTTCTTAGGAGTTGTTTTTGGGACCAAGTCTAATGTGTCCCAGTGATAATAGCTTTCCTGTGCATTGCGTTTCTCTGTGCTCTGACAACAGAATGCCCAAGAGCAGGCTGAAGGAAGCAGGACGGAGGGACTAATACAGCTGCTATATCAATCGTTCTCTGACGAACTGTAGAAGATGCATATATCTGGGCCCAATAATGAAGACTGCTGTATGTGTAACAGAGGTGAATCTCTACAAGTGTGTGCTATCCACGTCAGTAATCTGTGCTCTTGAAGTATCCCGGGGACCTTATCGTAGATCCTGCGCTTCAGCTCAGTTTTTTCTTTTTTTCCTAAAATCGTTGTCTTTATGAACCAACATTTCCAAATTCTATTTGAACATCCTGCCGCTCTCCCCACCCTTCTGCTTTCAGTAGCACTCCTCCGTTCAGACGACAGGACAGCCCTCTCTGGGGTCCCTGTGCCACCTCCCGACTCCCTGCAGTGCTGAGGCTGGCCCGCTTCGCTGCGTGTCGCTGCTCCTGCCCGGCTGAGGCACCAGCCTGGCGAGCAGAGAGCTTGTTCGGCATATGCCCAGATATTTGGCAATACAAGTCTTGCAAATGAAATGGAGTTAAACCGCAGCAGTGACGTTGGACCTCAATTGCATGATCAGTGAAAGCACGTTTGTGTTTCTTGCTGCATCTTGAAGTGACGTGGAGGTGTCCGTGGATGTGCCCAGTGCCGGGCAGGTGAGGAACCCGGGGACAGGAGGGAGCCTCCTTAGACTGGGCGTTAGGAAGCGAAGGGACAATAAACAGATCTGGAAGACAATTAAGAGGAAAAGCGCCTGCAAGGGCACCCTGAGGCAGCCTGAGAACTTTTCTTTCTCTAAATAGCAAGGCCTTCAACATAACATCATGTATATCATATAATATACATTCAACGTAACATAATATCATATAATAGTCCTTCACCAGGCACGATTTTCTGGCTTTTAGGGATGATTAAACCAACTGTAACTTATGGAAATATTCAGGAAAATTCAGTTCCTAAAATCTCCCGTGATCTTGTGTTAATTTCTGATTCAGAACTGGTATTTTTGAAAACACTTAATTTTTGGCATCTATGTTCGATTGAACAGCAAATTAAACTTGAGATGTAGTAAAATACAAGTAGTATGGGGCCTTTTGTCTTCTATAAACCACCTGAAAGAGCTTTGCAATAAAAGCTGAAATGTGTCTTACTAGTAAGTTGCAAAACTGCTTTTTTTTGGGGGAGGTAGTGTCAAAATTCTTTTATAAGGTAAACCACTGCATTCTGTCCTTTTTCCTTGTTTCCGTTAGTGGGAACAAGTGTTTTTTATGTGAGGCTTGATGTGTTGGAAAAAAATGGGAAGGGATGTAGTAACAGGTTTGAGATCACTAGTTGTGAGCAGATTCAAGCTCTATAATGGTGTCTTGAAACTTACTTTGTGTATGCTTTTGCTGAAGAGCAATACAGCGTCGTATAATTATGACTATAAAAGTGTAAAACCTGCCACCTCCCTGAATAAATTATAATGATATATAAACACCCAGATACATGTTTTGTTTCTTTGAGTGATGATAGAAGTAGTCCAGGGATTTGCAGTTAAGAGTTTTCCTCCTCTCATCCTTTGATTACACTCCCTGTCTACTGGCCTTAGCTGACAGTTTTTGTTTTCAAGGAGAAACTCTGAAAAATAGCTTTCTCTGGGACAAGATACGGTTTGGTGTTAATAATGAAAAGAAATTTGCCTTTCAGCTAGTGTTCTAGTGAGTTGCATAACTTCTTTATGAAGCTGAACCCAGCACGAACCTGTAAAGAACCATTATTCCAATACTTAAAATCTAAATAAATAAACAAACCAGATAGTTGTTTTTTATCCAAAGGACTCCATCACTGGTAGTTTAAAAGCAGTCATCTGCTTCTCTTGCCAACCAGAAGTCTTGCATAAAACGTTTTCAGTGCTGCTGTAATTGGGTTTTATGGGCAGTTATTTGCATCATCCTTCATTTGCAAGTGTAATCCAACAACAGTATGCTTGGCTCCCCCTTTTTGGGGTGAAAGGATGGGGAGACTAAGGAACTCCAGCTGCTTGAGGACTTTGCAGAGATGACTTCTCCATTTAAGGGTTTCTTTCCGTGGGAGAGGATTCGTGCACAGAGACTGGGAGTAAGGAGGTTGAGGCTGGCAGTGGGGGTGAGCAACCATAACGCATGCCAAAGAAATTGTTAAGAGATGCCATTTTTTAATTTGGTTTCTCTTTGCTCAGTTTTTATCTTTCCAGTCTGTGATATTCTGTGTAAGATGTGATGAAAAGTAATTAATTATTTTGTGAGGCAAAGACTTGAAAGTAGATTAAAATATGAGCACTATTCTGCATTCCTGTTTTGAATTAATTCTGAAATATGGCACAGACAGCCTGGTCTGTCCCCTACTGATCTCAGATGACCCGATGTGCCCAGTCCCCAGGACAAAAGATGGGAGCAACCGCAAAGCAAAGGTTAGGACTGCACCCCTGAACAGCAGGAGCTGTGTAGTAAAGGTCATGGAAATATTACTCAAGTACTTAAAAACAGAGCAGGAGAATACATGGTTTTGTTATTTCAGTGTCCCTGCAGATCACTTTTTAACTCGGCTTGCTTTGTGAACCTGGGGCTCTGCAGCCATTGACCTGGGAGCCTGCCTGGCACCTCTGCTCATCCATCGCCTGCCACCCGCGCGCTGCAGCCACGTAACCCAGGTGCTACAGTCACTGGTAGTGGGGCCAAACCCTGCGCAAAGCACAGCAGATGCCAGCGAAATGACTGCGTTGGGATGTGTGGGCGGACAGGATATAATCGTCTTGACTGACAACGGGCGAGACCCTTGGGTTGTAAGAGCAAAAACCATGAATGGAAAATCGCTCAGCTGGAGGGGTGGAGTTTTCAGGCAAGGTGTTTACGAACCCAGATCTATCATCAGGTAATAACAGTAAGATCACTGGATAAATGATGGTGAACCCTGACAGAGGCTGCAAGTTTAAGTGCTTCTGAGAGAGGGAGGAGCTGGCTCTGGGCTGAAACACCTAGGTATTCTTGATGCTGGTTGACCTGACTGTGACTTGCTCTACTGAGAAGAGCACAAATTGCCAAGAGAGCAGTAGTTGTCCTGTTTCTAATCAGTGATCACAAGGGTGATATGCAATAGCATCGTTATAGAACAGCCTGGGATTACGTGCATGAGAAGAGGCTGGTACAAGAGGATTTTCTGACTGTTTTAGGAAAACCCAGTCCACCAGCTGAGAGGAAATTAAGGTAATGAAATCCCCTCTGTCTAGCAGGCAAGAAAAAACCAATAAAGCTAAGTTCTGAGAGCTATGTTTTTAACAGAACCTTCCTTAATGAGGTGAATGTTACCTGGGAATAGATGAGTGTCCTCTAATTCAGCAGAAGTTACGGGCTTCGACTCTTCATGGTAAGAGGCCACTTGTAACAGCAGCTTACTTGATTATCTTCCTCCATCTGTCCGTGCATTTTTCTTCTCTTCTGGCCTTCATGCTTGTCTTGCAATCTCTTTTATGTTGTGCTTCTGCATAATTACAGCTTTGTTCTTTTCAGTTAGGAAACATAGACTCTAATACATGGGGTGGTTTTTGTTCCCTTTCCCTGCTAGTAGCTGCTGTTTTGTGAGCATATCCCTCTGTACATGGCAGGATATCTTAACTGTTCCTCCCTGCTCTAGCTGCTGAGATTTTTTTCTTCAGGGAAATGTTGGAGAGAGCATAATAAAGTGAGCTCAGGTCACTTCAAAGGAAGTGGATCTTTAAACGTTTAAAATTATCCTTGATGTGGCTGATCCCTTCAATGTGAGCGGGCATTGACTAGTAAAATCAATCTTGTAATGCATGGGTGAAGAGGTGGCTTGAGTGCGTGTAGACCATGGATGAGCAGCAGTGCAGTGTCAGCTACGGGAGTTTAGCAGGAGTGAATTTGAGATGCGTGATCCTTCCAGTAGCGTGCTAGAGTGACGAGAACAGGGCTGTGGGCGCAGCAGCCCATGATCTTACCATGGAGTGAAGATGCCGCACAGGATGAGCGCGCAGAGCCTGGGAGTAGCTGTTGTCCTGGACTTCTTAGAGCTTTATTTTTCCTGGATATTTAAAAAAAAAACTTGAGAGCTTGTTCTGTAGCAGTTAGAACAAAAGACACGCAGCTGGGAAGGATTTGTGCAGATCTGGGCATCTGGTCTCACCTGAGGAAAACTGAAGGCCAAGGTAGTGTGAATAATCTCATTTAAATATGTGCTCTGGCAGTAAATGCTATTCTTCTTTCTTTTTTTAAAACATGAAATGTTGTTAAACTTATAGCTGTCATCCAGTTGTGTTGGCAGTATGTGGCTGAGGTACTCCATGAGTTATCAAATTAACTTTTTTCTTCCTTTCAACTGTAATTACTGGTCTAATTAATAGTATAATTAAAAAAACCCCATTACCCATTGGGAGCAGTAGAAACCACAAGGTGTTTCCTCTTCTTGTCAGAGTGGCAGCAGGGCACAAACTTCAGCTGAAATTGTGGGTGTTCAAGTGGTGCTGAAAAACTGAGCGGTGGCCTGGCTTTGAGCTCTGGGCTGGATTCCTGCCTCCTGGAAGCAGGGAATGATGTTCTGCACACGTCTGGCCTCTCGTTCATAGCCTACAGCTGTTCTGGCAGCCCGATGTCACGGCATCACCCGTACCGGCGCGGCCAGGTGCCTATGGATGGGCTGTGCCCATTGAGCGTGGGGCGATGCTTTCCAAAGGGTGCCCCTGGCTCCTTGGATCCTGCTCCAGAGAGGATCTTTTTCCCAAGACACGACTGTAGATGTCAGTGTTTAACTAGCGCAGTGTTACTGACTGCCTTGCTGCGTTGAGTCAACGTTTGATTCTGGCTTTTGGCTGCAATGGGCAAAATGTGCTTTCCGAAGTGAGGCACGGTGTCTGGAAAGAGCGGTCTCCTTCAATGAAAGGGTGCTTGATTTAAAAGCCTTTTTTTTTTTTTTTTTCCCCCTGATTCATAATGCATTTCCCTCTGTAACCTTGGATATTCCCACAAAAAAAAAAAAAAATCTGAATTACAGACTTGTAAACACATGCTGTTGACTTGAAGATCCAGTGGGTTTTTTAATTTATTTTTTAATGTGACAGGATGTCATACAGTATTGCCAAATGGTATTCATTAGAAGCATAGGATAGTTCTGCATGCTTTTCAGTATTTCCTGAGTTTGTAAATAAGTATTTTTACCAAGGGCTTGTATAGTTCAATTAACATGTCTCTTAATGGGACAAGCATAGTGAGGGCTCCCATGGACAGCAGAATACTGTAACTGTAGAACATGGCAATTTTTACACAATATATGCAGTTTTTTAGCATCTTAATTGTATAATCTCATTAAGTCCTGATTTTTTGAAGTCTGATTAGAAAGGCACTGAGCATTTCAGACTTCTTTCTGCCAAACATCTTTTGAAGATGAAGGTGGCGTGAAATCATCAAATTCTGGATCATCTGCTGAACCGTGGAGTTGAATTTTGTGTTAAGTGAAGGCTGCTGGTTAAAGCACAACTAACAAGTATATATTGTTTCCGAATCAGGTATGCTGCATGTATTACAATATGAAACACAGCGAACTTCTCCTGGAAATCAGAGAGAGGAGTATAACAGGCATTGCACATTATAATGGGCTTCCAGGCAGCTGCATCCAGCGCTACCCGGTGAAATCTTTCATCTGATAGAACAACGTGTAAACAGGACTTGAATTCAACATGCTCTGACTATCCAGTGCCAGAAGTAAAGCCTGCAGGGAGCTGGTTGCTAATACTCATTTTAGAGTGCTTCTTCAGCATTCTGGTTAAAACTTAGGCAGGTGAATAATATCAGTTCCAGTCGTAACTGAAAGAGATGAGGAATTCCAATAAAAAAATTAAAGGGAAGACTTCTTGTGAAAGAAATGAGATAGTGGTCTTCTGGATAAGAAATGCTAGAAATGTTACAGGTGGGACAGGGCAGTCCTTTGATCTGTCGTGGTATTTCTATGCTTGGGGAGGTGTGTTTAAGAAAAAAAAAAAAAAAGAAAAAAAAAATAATCTGGTTGCAATTGTGTTGAGGTTTCTAGCTGAGGAAAATGGGCCAGAACTTGGCCAGACTGTGCTCTCAAACACTGCAGAATTCCAGCTGGGACAGGACTCTGCTACCCACATCCCATCCGGTGTCCCCAGCTGCTGCAGGGCGGGGGATGCTGGGTGCGGATTGCCTCCACTGGGAACCTCACCTTGCTCCCCGGGGACCTGGGCCTTGGGTGTGGAAGTGGCAGCTGCTGGCTTTGCATTTTGGGGGGGACAGGAGTGATGGGAATGAAGAGAATGGGAATGGAGAGCCTGCAGGAGACTGAGGGGTGGAAGTGGAGAGAATTAGAAGGTATCAGTCAGAGCTGCTTCCAGTGGGAGAGCATAAATGCTACTTAACAAGGACCTGAATTGATCTCTTCTGGAATATTGTGTACAGTTCTGATGACCCGTGTCCGAGGAAAATAAACCGGTGCAAAGAAAGCTTGATTGTGTTATAAGGAAAATAGAGAGCGAGCTTTATGAGAGGAGACTGGAAGAGGTTGGCTTGCTTGCATAGTATAACGAAGGCCAAGAGGGGATGTGTTTGCTATAAATATATCAAGGAGATAAATATCAGGTAGGGAGAAGGCTCCAGCTGGAGGCCAGCTAAAGCTTCGTTCTTAGTAAAGGATGAGGGTGAGGGAGTATAAAACATCTATTCTTTTGCTGGCCATGAAAGTGAAGGCCCTGGTGCCGCTGTTGGTGGAAGATGAGGCGCAGTGTTGGAGGTGGTGATCCATCAGCCAAGAGTTGACAAACAAAGGATCTTGTGATCCCTCAGAGCGGGTATCAGGGGAAGGGAGCAGCCCAGTGCTTTGGCCAGGCTGGTTACGATGCACAAGGACCTTCCAGCCTCTGGCAAATGGGGCTTGATTCTGTGCTTGCGTTTCTGCTAATATCTGTGGGCTTCAACACAGCTTGCCACAGGCAGGAGTGTTTGCCCATGTAGATGTCAGACTAAAGCTTGCCCAGAACCTTTTAACAGGAGGATTTTTTCATTGTTTGCTTCATGGCAGCCTGCTGTTTCTAGTTAAATTTAAACTTGGCGGGTTTTTTGGAGTATGGGAGAGCTTTGGGGTGAAGCTGGGAATAATAACAGACCGGTTGTTGAGGCACTAATTTGGCATGCTGCAAGTTCAACTCTTGGTCAGCCTGAACTGGGCTTGAGAACTTTAACTGGGCATCTCATGTCTTTTGGGTGGGTGTGTTTAGTCCCAGTGGAGTCCTATTTTGTTCTCTTTCCTAATTGGTTAAAAACATTTTTTTAGGAGATGTATGTGTTTAAAAAAAAAAAAAAAAAAAAAAAAAAAAAATTGGAAACTGGGATGTCCTAACCAGGGTCTTCCAGGAAAGTGTGTTAGAAGTAAGAAATGAGAACAGTGTGTGCTGTGGGAGCTGTGCAGTTGCATTTTCCTAGGGTCCACGTGGTTATTAAAGGCTTTCAGGCTACCTTATCCATCTCCATGTGAGGTGCAGACTGTTGCTGTATCGTGCAAAGTTGCCTGTATTCACTTAAAGGAGAAGGCAGTTGTTGTTGGCTTTGCTGGATTAGC
Organism: Ibycter americanus; assembly: GCA_035590275.1. Classification (NCBI taxonomy): domain Eukaryota; kingdom Metazoa; phylum Chordata; class Aves; order Falconiformes; family Falconidae; genus Ibycter; species Ibycter americanus. The sequence continues at coordinate 7,354,072 of JAVJGI010000037.1, read as the reverse complement.
TGGTCTCTGAGATCCTCTGAGGTCAGTTCCAATGTCACTGTACTGGCTGGACATAAAGAGCTCGATTTCATAATTTATCAAAAAAATTTTCAGCATGCTGTGGGAAACGGGAACTCTTGCTGACCACTTAGTTAACTTCAAAGATTAATTTCTATTCTTTCTGCACTTTCTCATTCAAATGCGTGCTAGGAAATGCCACTTAGATCAGTAAAAGCATGAGACTTTATTAATGTAAAACTCCTAATTAAATCTGCCAACAGAAGAGATTTCTCATCACTTGTATACCTTTATGGAAATATTTAGCCATTAAAGAACGAACTTGTAGGGCCCATCTGCTGTCTAAACATGGGCAGTGCAAGAATTTCTAAAGCAGATGCAAGTCTTTCAAAATGGACCGTGGAAGGCCCCATGGCTTTTAACGCTGTGCAGGGGCTGTTCTCTTTCCATGCTGCTAATTGCCAGTATTTAACTGGAGTGGCTTTACCCTGTGAGAGGGCTGCCTGCACCAAGGTTCTGCCACTGGAAGCCCTTTTAAATTGAAAGCTGACTTAGAGATTCGTACAGGGCAGCTCCCAGGGGAAACACTTCACAGCAAAGAGAACAATAAAGAGTAAAAGGCTACCCTGTGGGAAGACTTTCTGGATTATATCCAAGCTTTGGACCACTGTAGATTCTGTTCCCTATATGTGTCTAATTTTCCATGTTGGGCTGAGACTTAATTCTAGCCTTAGCTTGAAGGTCTTGTGTACTTCAGCACCTCGTGGAATGACCTTTTTGCTTTGTGAAGACACTGCTGAGATAACTGTATTGCTGAAAGATGTATCTTGATCCCAAAACACTGACTGCATCCTGTCTGCATTGAAGCGTTTGTTCTGCATTGTGAATCATCTGTGAGAGCTGGTTGTGATTCAACACCTCCTACAATCACACCTGGTCAGGTCTTCATTTGCACAATCTCCATGGCTGTCACTCAGCTGAAACAGGATCTCCTCTGTTGAGATCTGAGGGTTACTGTAACCCAGAAGAAATTTGTTAGGAAAGTCAAAACCTGTGCCTCCCAGGAGAACCTGGAGGCTCAGGGACCTCATTAGCTCTGTACTTTTCTCGCCTCTTGCAAGAGCTAGTATCCAAAGTTCAGGTGAGCAGAGTATTTGGTAAGTGTTTGCAGCAGGGAGAGCAGACGATCTCTCTACATTAGCGTTTTAGCTTGGATTAACAGTGTGTTTTTGCAATTGGTCTCTGAACTGTCCTCACTTAGGGTACCTGGGCTTGCATCATGGGGCTGTCTTGGACTATCTAACCTGGATTTCTTTTGGGTGAAACTGAACTGCAGAATACAGTCTAGGATGGCACCTAACGCTCCAATGACCAATGGGCATGTTAGTCTGTGGGACCAGCTATCTTGGGTCTGAAGGGGAATCTCTCAGAAATGTGCATAATACGAATACTGGGTCTCTAGCATGCCTGTTTTACTCTGTAAATTTGCTCCTCCCTGTGCTGTGCTACTTGTCAGAGTAGACATATAACCTGAGCCCTTTAGAGCTGATGGTGAAGAATCTCTCTGAGCCAGGAATTCGTTCGGTGTCAAGAAGATAATCCTATGGGAATATATGAAGACTGTCAGTAGACAGCCATTCTTTTAACTCCATGACTCACAGTTAAGGCTAGGATATAAGTTGGTATTACTGACATAAGTTATGCTGCTTCACTGCCTGTAACTTGAGGTAGCACTTCAATATTTCTTCAATTTACCTAACTTCAAAAAACAAACGTTCCAACCAATCTAACCTGATTTTGGAGCAGTCCTGATACAAACAGCACAAGAAGTTGTCTTGGGAAGCTAGAGGCTTTAACTGGTGAGATGCTCAGTGAAAGGCAGATATGGACATCTCTAATGCAATGGAAATGCAATCATGCTGAAGCACTTGGTAGAAGGGTGCTTCCCTTCTGTTGACATACACCTTCAGGTAGGATCGCACTGCTCTTGAAGTTGGTGTCAAAATTCCTCTGGATTCCACTGAACAAGGCTCGTGCATCTGTCAGCCCTTGTCTGACACACGGCTGTGTTGCAGTGGGAAATGAAACCTTTGCCCGGGTCTGCATATGTTGCATACGGACTTGAATATTTTTCCCCTAATGTACTATCTGCCTTCCCAGATTTAGAAATTTTGTTTGCTTTAGTTACAGCAAACCAGGGTGTTCCTGGGAACAGCAAAAATTGGTGACATATACTGATTGGAGGCTTTGTGCTGTGCTGTTAGATGGAATGGTATCTCATGGTATGGGGCTGTGGTGGTGCATTTGTTGGTGACAGGGGTGGGTGGGTAGGGAAATGTTGTGACTCACTGAATGTGTATGTGACAAGGACTGAATTATGATTCCGATCAGTTGACGTGGAGCTTAGGGTTGTTCTGGGCAGCGTGTTTCCTTTAACTTGATTTAAATCATGTGGGATCCCTAGGGTCTGGGGCGAAGAGATGGGGCTGTGTAATTGCAGAGTATTAAAATCCTCAGGCAGGGTTAGTTTGGAGTATGAAAACTCAATTACTTTTTCTGGCAATTACTGAGACATCACAGGCTTTCATGCTGCACGCCACACAGTTTAAGAATCAGTTTCTAAGTTCACAGCTTGCTACAACCTCAGTTATCCTAACTTGCATCCATCAGGCTTGTAAGAACAGCCCTATTTTCATTAAAGGTAATAGTTTGTGTTAGCCTCTACCTGTAGTACAGAGATCCGAACCATAGAGGTTGCATGATGTGACGCTTTGAGCAGAACTAATGTGTTTAAACCAAGGCAATTCATCGCGTGCTGTAGGTTATTCCCATACATTTGTGTATCTGTGGGCTCAGCAGTGGGAGCTCTTGCAGAACGCTGGGCTATATGTGGTTCCATCATTTTCAATACATCAGCTTCGAGGCCTCTCTGTGGAACGTTTGGTTGCATGGGACTTTTTCAAGGTTTCTTAGGAAAGGTTTCTCAGTGATTGAAGTATTCAGAACACCTAGAAATAACATGGCTAATCCTCAAGAGTTGTAAAGGATGGCAGGGGGACACTCGGCAGAACGCAATGCTTCAGCTTACAGGGGTCCACCCAAGTGGGAATTGTAAGATCTGGTTGCAAACCTTTCATTAATATGAGCATCCACACAACCATGGGCAATTTCTGCTCCTTGCTTCTGTTTCTATTCCTATCTTTTCTGCTTTCGCTCTCAGCACCAGGGTGCTTTTCTGGCAGGAATTGTCTGTTGTTTTATGGGCTCTAGTAGGAGGAGAGTTTGCCCATGGTTTGCACCTCTGGATGCTTCCGCAACGCGAGTGACAATAAAAGCTTTCACAGAACAGCATAATTATTATCTTTCTAATATCCAGTTAGTTCTTTTGCAGAACATTCAAGACAAGCCTCTGAGCACCCCTCTGGGAAAAAGTGGGCATGTTACAATCTGGGAGAGTGAAAAAGGTTTAAAAGGGTGACCAGGGTACAGGCCATAGAGGAGGATAAGACATTTTTGTAAGAATTAGACTAGACTGTAGTGGTCACTTCAGTTTTTGTTGCAAAGAGCTGGTAGAATACCCTTTTTAAGCTCCACGTGCTTTCTCGTGGCTGTCTACCCACTTAAAATCAGGGCTGAATTTGGCCCTCTGTTACATGGCAAGAGGTGATGATCAGTCTGCGAGCGAGCAGCCTGATGTTAATTTCTACGAAGGGTTTTTTCATGTGACTGAGGGCTTTTCAGGGCTCTGTAGCTTTGCTGCTGTGTTCCCTGGTAGCACTGGGCTTGCCTTGCAGGGGCATTGGGGAGCTTAATGATTGTCAGGTTCTCCTCCACAAAAGATCCTTAGGCAAAAGGCAATCTGAGTACAATACGTATCTTCGGAATGGCTTCAACCTTTTGCAGTTTGGATGGCAGCACGCTGAATAAGAATCTCTGTGACTGACAGTAGTGGAGTGCCTGCAAGCAGTTCTTTCTTGTTATATGCATTTTTACTTTTCCAGTCATCTGCTGGAGTATAACCAGTCCCAAAGGCAGGTAAAGAGCCTCTGAACTCGTCGTCCTCTTTTAACGTTCAGGTGCTGCCTGTCGCAGCAAGTAAGCTCAAGCATCTTGGCGTGTATTGTGCTGGCGCTTAGCTGCTGCTGCAGTGGAAGGCTTCACCCCGAGCCGTGCCTGCTGCCGTGGCTTGCAGCCTGCTTAAACCATCCTTCCTGAGGCACCTCTGCCCTCTGAGCGGCTCAACAGATGCTTGCTTTCAGGCGGTGTATCTGCAGTAAGGAAACTGTGCCCTTGTTTGGGTTATCCTCACCCCGCTGATCTTGCTTCTGGAATTATTTGCTCTGAATCCCAAGGACAGTTTGCCCTTTCCAAGTGATAGGGATAGGTCTGAAATGCAGCCTTAACCTGGCTTGCGCTGCTGGGTCAACTCTCTGCTAAGCAGGACTGTATGATGCAAAGCGGTGTTGACTTGGCTTCACACAACGTTGTCTCGGCTAAGCCTGGACGGTGCTCTTGGAATACTGGCATACAATGTACCCAGCTTTCTAAAGCACTGGAACAGTAACATCAAAAGTTAAGCTAGTGGATAACTTTAGCTAATTACAGAAATGCGTTGATTTGACCCTATAGACAAACTTAGCAATTTCATGTGGCTTGCTCCTAGCTACCTTAGACTCTTTTTTTTTCTACATTGGACATATATTTGATATTATTAAACTTGCTTGCAGCAATCCTTAGGGATGTGTAGTCTGTCTTTCCAGTAGATCAAGAACAGTTTCCTACTAAAATGCTTTTTTTTTTTTTGAATCATAGTCATTCCAAATATGGTCTGCACAGAATAAAACCCTGTAACTGTTAATTAAAACAGATTGAGGTTTGTACCTTCTGTTATACAGTCACATTTGGAATGATAGAAAATGAAAAGTTCTGTACAGGAAAGCTTTTTCTCAGACATGGCAAATGTCATCTTGCCAGCTGCTGATTTCCAAAGAGCAATACAAGATACCTGTTTTCCTTTGCATTTGTAGCTGGCAATAGATGCGGTATGTGTCAAAATTATTAATATTCTAATGACTGCTGTGGTGATTGAGAACAAATGCTGATGTAATCGGAGCGCAGGGTGATGTGCATACAGAAAAGTCCAGTTCAGGCGTGACTGAACTGTTAATCATTTGGATGCGTTCACATGCCTCGGCGTTTGCTGGTCGTTGACCAGTAATACTGTAGCAGCAGTGACAATATTGGAAAAACAGAGTATGCAGGGGCGGGAGTTATCAACTCACCAGTTACCGTTGCAGTAATTCTCTCTAGAAGTTCCTTTATTTTTTTTTCTCCCTCAAAATCTCTGATCATGTAAGCTAGCAATGTACGTGCATGAAAAAGATGATACAAAATCGCTGCCAAAGATCCTTTCCTGAAGGCATCTTTTTTGGGAAAACTTTCTGTTAATTAAACTTGAAAAGTAGGTTTGCAGTGTTACGTCATGTGTAGTACCTGAAAGGAAATCTATAGGTTCCCACGTTTTTAGGATCAGACTAAATGGAGGTGCCTAGTTCCTGGTCAATATGCGTGTTCTGCAGAACCTGGGGTACATGAAGTCCCCGAATGTCCAGTGGCCGTTTCGGGGCACGGGGGGCTCTAACAAGGCACAGAGGCTGGCAGAGGAGTAGTGTGAGGAGTGTGGTTTGGTGGAGGCTTGGCCTCCAGAGAGGCAGCCTGCAGTGGCACAGTCTCTAGCAAAAGCACGGTGAGTAACTGGTGTTCTGGAGGCTGAACAGAAGCGTGGAGTCGTTTCACGTCCTGACTTGAGAAACCCTTGTTTCATGCTGAAGTGAAAATCCTGAACTACTTTCCCTGCAATAGATTGTCCCTTCATTTTTCATTTTTTTTAAGAAATTTTTTTGAGAGTTTAAATGTTTTGAGACATTTATTCTTGCTGATAAGTGGGCTTTGAATCTAGGAGTTTACCACGAAGCTGCAGGAAAGAGAAGTCATTAATTCACATAACTTAGTGATCTGTCCCCAGACCTCAGAAGGTCATGGGTGGCATAGGCAGTCTGGTCACCTCTGCTTTCTGTCACTCTGTAGTACTGAGAGTTAGAAACTCAGGCTGAGTAATTTTTTATTTTTTTTAATTCAACTTTGCCTCTGAAGGAGGGTGTTAAGCCTGTTAAAAACACTGAGGAAGAATATTGTGTTACTCTTACTGCTTCATGGGTTGTATCTTTTTTGCTACAAGTACTTACTGTAAAATCTTTTCCTTCCAACAGCACTGTGCTCTTAATCTCAGCCTTTCTCTACTGTAGTTTTTAAAATGGGTCACCAGAAGGGTCATACTCATATCTTTGTGTGTTTTAGGGACCTGTAGTGTATTCTCCTGTGTCAAATTTGTGTATTTCTCAATCACTGCGAAGAAGTCACTTCTAAGGTTAACTGCAAAGGCTGTTGGTGAAATTAAATTTTGCATGGTGTAAAAGGAAGCACCTTATCAAAAGGCACTGCAAGGATTGAGGTGTAGTGTGGTGTGTTTAATAGTGCAAGCACAGCCTGACAGGTGGAATGGTCCAGCAGGGAATATGTTATGTAGGGGCTGACTCTGTGAATTGCAGGTTTTTCTTTGTGACAATAAATAGAACTGGGGAATGTTCAGCATAGGTTGGGACTGAGCCCTGACTGTCAACAATTAATTCTGGTATGAATTAATTGGAAGACTTGGCAGGTTGCATCTTTGGTTTTTTCTCCCACCCATTTGAATTGATGATGGGTTGTTTGGTTTCATGCAAAATAACTTCAGCAAGTTTTCAGAGGGTTCAATAAATGCTAGTTCCACTTCCCATACATGCGCTCATTAAATGCTGTTGTCTCCAACATGTTTGCAATACCTTGATGTCTAGGTACTGCTCATATCAGTACTTTTTTACCAGAGCTCAGCTCCTACCTACTGCAAGGATTTTAAAAAAAAAAAAGTCAAGCAAGAAGGTGTTTTCAGGGTTGTATAGAATGCCCCTAGAAAAAGCAGAGGGAAAACCAGCACAGCTAACCTTTCCTTGCTGCCTGTGCACAGAGGAAGAGCTGACCCGCTTGTTTTCCTTGTCTTGCTAGCTGTAGCTCATCATAAAGAACACCACAAAGCTCTTGGTTCGCTAATCTACCCCTCTGTAGTATTGCTGGTCTTGGTGGGTGACTAATTTTGGGGCTGTCCCTTATGGCTGTGGCCTCTAGATGGAGGGGCTGCATGCCTCTGTGGCCAGCTCACGGCTGGACACCCCCCAGCAGACGCTTTGTATTCGCTTATGGAAGTAAAAGGAACCAGAAAGTTGATTTTTTTGTTGTTGTTGTTTGTTGGAGTGTTTTTGTTCCTTGTTTGGAGATTTTTTTCCAGCATAAGTTTATTCCTGGGTGACATACAGGCAGTGTAGCTGAATGCACACGGGCTCTGCTGGGAGCTCTCCTGCTTGCTGGCCCCAGGCACGCGGGGAGGGGAGTGGGGAGCCGGGAGTGTGACCATAAGGCCGTTGTACTCTGAGTTTGGGCTATTAGAATAGCCCCTTGCAGCTGAAGCAACTTGGTCAGATAGTAAGTCCTTTAGGCTATTATGATTTTAGCCTGATGTGGTTTTTCTTTGCTAAGACTGAACATAGCTCGCTCCTCTTTTGCATTTCTTCCTACAGGAGAAATTGATTTGTACACAGTTTTCTTGAGCATGGAGAAGGCTGGCTTCTGTTGTTTGATCTGGAAGCTTTACTGGCTGAAGAGACACCTGACATGGTGCCTGTGGTATTTTTTCCACTTAGCGAGTGAAGTAGGGGGCTTCCTACCCGGGGGCTTGTGGGTGTGAGGGCTGTGCAGCGTAAAGCGCTGCCATGGTGTTCAGCCCAGAGGTGCAGTTTGAGGAAAGAGCACGCCTGCTTGCTCGCTTCGTCCTCCTTGATGTAAGAATCTGCTCCTATAAAGAAAGCAAATTGCAGAGGACCTAATTAAACCTGTCTTGCTCTTAGTAACATTTTTATCTTGCTCCAGGTGACGACTAGGAAGGGGGAGATACACATCCTTGTAGCTACATCGCACCTCCTATGAGTCTGATGGCATGGACCCATGCGCAGGATGTATGGCTACATGGGGCAGCCCCTTCAATTGGGATAAATCTCTTGACTTTCCTGCCTAGAAAGAGGCCAAGGTAGTTTCTTCCTGGAAAAGCCATTCAGCTGTGCAGCTACCATATGGCAATTGTGTGCAAGCTTTTGCCTTGACATTGCCAATTGAGGGCAGATTTGTTGATACTTAATGTATCCCTGTCCTTTTTGGGTGCTAGAAATACCAAAGGGCTTCATCTGTGGGGATGATGCACTTAAAGGTGGTCTCAGCTGCTTGAATTTATCTGATAGCAAGCTCGCTCCTTCCTGGTGTGTCTGTGTGGCGGGGCTGGAAGGGGGTTTGTGGTGTGTTGCTTCCCACCAGTGCCTGGCTGTGGTGGGCAGCTCAGCCAGCCCATCCCTCCCCGCTACGGTTGGTACATCACACCGCTCTGCTGCGAGACCTGTGTGCAACTCCCTCTGCCTAACCGGCATTCCAAGCTTTCTCCAAGGCAGGTAGTTTTGTTGCTGAACAAAAGATATAGACGATGTTTAATGGGCTTATAGTTTGTCCAAAGCCCCCTTTTACAGAACAATATTATTAGTATGTTTTTAAATGGTATAAGCAGGGTTTGTGTGCTTGGTGCCCCAACCCAGCTACCTGAACGTTGGGAAGTGAAATTGGAGACAAAATATTGTCAGTTCTTCAAATATGACCACCTCGATGGAGTTTCTTTTCACAGGCACTGTTAAAGATAGGTGGACAGTGCCTAACAATCTTTTGGTTTGGAAATTACAGCTCTTGCTGGGCTTTGAGCAAGGTGGGCACCCAGAAGACATGGGGGAGCCTGGTGTCCGTGAGCTGTGCTGTGAGGGCTTCCTTCGGTGCCTCTTCAGCACGTGCAAGCCCAGCGCTAACATCTCCCTCCAGCACCCAAGGGCTGTGCGTACTGATTTCAGAGCAGAAATACAGCTTGCAGTGAGCTAGCTTTTTTGTTGTCCTGTACCTCCCGAAACCTTTGGGACAAACTCCTCTCTGCTGCAAACCTTACCTGCTGAGACGCCTGTGTGGGGATGGCTCGGTGTGTGCGTAATAAAAAGGGTAAAAAGGGGTAAATGCTGCAAACTGTGGCTTCAGCCCTCTTCTGAGTTCTGGCCCTTGGGATATAAGGCTGCCTCATGAAACACCACCTCCAGACTTGTCCCAGCATCCCCCCTTGCCCGTGGTTACAGTGCCTGTTTGATGTGGTATTGAATCATTTTGCAGTGCCCAGTGGATTTATCCACTTAGTGCTGTGCGAGGGGCAGTGCCGGCGGCGTCCCCAGCAGCCGGCTGGTGCTGCACGGGGCAGTCAGGCTGCTCTGGCTGACCTTAGTGAAATAAGATTTGAAATCTGGGGCTCCTGGCAGGTTAGTGCCCAAACTGTGTGTCTTCTCTTCTTCCTTGCTGTGCCTCCAATCCAGCTTGCACAACAACGCAGGCGTTTAATTATTCTGTGGTCGTTGCTGACCTCAGAAACTGGAAAACTTCTGAAAGAAAAAAGTATCTTTAAGCCATCTTAAAAAATTACTTTGTTTGGTTAGTCACTTCTCCAAGCCTCAGGCACTTCACTACCTTTTCCTTAACAACCTCCTGGGGGAGGTGGCAAGTTATGAGTACATTTTTGGGGCTGGTTTAGCTTACGCTGTTCCTCAAGCCCATGTGGTGTCCAGGAGGGTGCAAACGTCCTGCTGTTGGGTGTTGGAATGGGTAATATTGAAAACGTGTGGTTTTTAACGTGAGACAGTGCTAGGTTATAGTTTCTGAACTCTCCTGGACTTGGTTATAATGGAGAGTCATTTCATCTAGGTTCAGAGACTCAGTAGTAAAACAGGTAAATGTCTCCTAGTGTAGACACATACTCCTAAAAAATCCCCCACATGTCTCCTGAGGGATGTTTGTGTCTATAAATACTAAATAGCGTACTAGCTTAACAACATGTTAATATGTTGTTTCCCTGGCTAAGCTCTGTGTCTTTTAAATTTTCTGTCTGCAACAGTGAGAAAACTTTTTAATTATATATATATTTTTCTTTCTGAAAGCCTTTGTTGTGAGACAGTTGTGATATTAAAAGTGGTAGGAAGCTTCTGATTGTGATTACAGCATTGCTTTAACCTTTTTCTGGAGGTGATAGTAGAAAAGGAACCTGTTCCTTACAATATGCTCACATTTCAGTTAACGTGGTGGGATTTTGACCTCTGATTGCTGTGGATCGCTGATTTGTTGTCCTGAGATTCTTCCTGAGGCTCCAGATGAGGCTGATGAGGCTTCACTGGTGAAGGGAAGTGACTAAATCCTACAGCAGCATCAATTACTGCCTGAAGCAGCTCAAGAGAGGACAGAGGAGCTGGCGTGTTACTGAAATGTTCCTGTTGTAGCTAGATTTCTGTGGAACTAACAGGAGAATATAGTCATCTTTATGTAACATTTCATTGTTTACTCCTAATTAGGAAGGATCATGCTAAAATGACAAGTTTCTTTTCATATATACTTCTCATTTTCCTGCTCTTGAATTGCTTTACACTTCTGTCATGCCTTCTTAGGGATTTTTAAATTGTAAGAGCTCGTGTCAAAGGAAAAGAATGTCTTATTGGTGTGTGCTGTTGTTTTCATGTCAGGGAGACGTGAAATATTTACAAATACGCTGCAGTGGGTCTCTGCGCTCAGTAGTAGTGATGTGTGCTATTTGTTCTTAGAGGAATTTCATCCTAATTTCTCTTTTCTTCAGCAGTAGTGGAATATCAACTGTACTTAAATATCCTGAAGATCCAATGGAGCAGAGAACCCCGAATAGCTATGCCATTATTTGTGCGGTTTAAAATAGTAGAGTCCTTGTTTAGTGTCGGCTAGCTGTACCAAATCATGAGAAATCGTCATGTTCACTGAGGTGCTGACAGGATGAGGGCTCAATTTTTGTTTTGGAAGTACTATTTCTGGTTAAAAAAACAACTTAGAAGCCGTATATTTGAAATGGTTTGTGGGGAATAAATGCCATAGTTTCCACTTAGGGATAATCCATTTGACACAGGTGGCATGTTTCAGGCTCATCAAAGGCTGTAGATGTTTGTGCTGCTCTTCAGCTCGCTGCTGAAGTCTTTTTCCTGGTCGTGCACTGAAGCGAACCTGCGACCTGCTCCAGGGTCCCTTCTTAGCGCTTTTGGTAGACTACAAGAGGGTATGATATTGTCCTCTGATTGCCTCTGCCTGCTTGCTGTAGGTGGTGCTTCGTTTTGGCAGCTGGTGTGTGTGGTTGTCCCCGGGTCCGCTCACCACCTGTGTTAGTGGAGTGGTTTGGTTTGCAGGGTGGTTGCTCTGTGTGGAGCCCTCTCACCCTCCCCATGCTGTTCTCCCTGACTAGGCACCGGTCAGGAGCTTCTGTATTCCCTGTTGGCCAAGGGGAGAGCGAATTTGCTCAGGTGGTGCTCTGTCCTGCCTCAGACTGTTCCTGGTGATGTGAGAGATTCTTGTGCTTCAGTAACTGTGCTGGGCAGCAGTAGGAAGGTCTCAGTTCTCCCCAGTTATTAATTTTTATGCAAACGCACAAGCATTGATAACCTCTGTTTTGCATCCATAATCACAACAGTTATTTTCAGGTACAGATTATGGGCTGGCTTTTGCCAAATTGTCATATATACAGTGTAAAACTGAAACTTCCCAACAGAGGCATTGTGGATTAACCGGAGACTAGGACTTTAAAGCTTGCAGACTTGTCATGTGGTTTAGGAAAGATTCTTGTCAGAGGTCCCATCATGGACTGAAGACCCCAGTCTCTGTTTTCAGGTCTGGCAGTGAAGGAGTAATCTGATGAATCCCAGTATATGTTTTCAGGGTAATCATAGAATCATTTAGGTTGGAAAAGACCTTTAAGGTCAAGCCCAACCACAAACCCAGCACAGCCAAGTTCAGGGCTGAACCATGTCCCTAAGTACCACATCTACTAGTCTTTTAAATTCCTCTAGGGATGGCAATGCAACCACCTCCCTGGGCAGCCTGTTCCAATGCTTGGTCACCCTTATGGGATTAATGTATCCAAGGAGATGAATTCGCTCATAAAATTAGCAATATGTGAAGCACTATGTACATAACTCTTATTAACCACAAACAATTAAACCTGCACCTGAAACGACAATGTGCATAAAGCAAGAGGCATTAAGGCGGAAAGCACAGGATGGGCAATGCTGGCGTGGCGATGACTGTGCTCCCAAAACGTGCCCCTCCGTGCAGATCAAACTCCCTCAGTGTGACATGGAGATAGCACCACCTTGCACTGGCATGGCACTGTACACCTTCACAGTGCTGCGCAAACATTAGCTATAATTGATCCTCTGTGGGGAATTATTATTACCGATTCCTGAGGCAGTGGTGGCAGCTGTCACAAGTGGGCTAGCACTGATGGTTATCGCTGTAGTCTGCACGCAGATATCCTCAGCAGTCGGCACTTTAATTTGTACTGGGATGTCATCAGAAATGTACTAAGCATCTCCAGCTAGACCCTATTTTTGTGCACGTTTTGATCATGTGGCATCTTGAACATGGGTGGCCGGCCTTAGGGCTGTGAGCTGGGCAATGTCCCTTTCCTGCTAACAGTCTCTGGGCTGATACAGTCTGCTCCTTGTGTCACCTCCCTACAGCCCACCCTCCCCTTGCACTCCCAAAAGAGTATTACACAGAAAACTAAGGTAATGGTGTTGTACAGTCATGAACAGCAGTGATGTATAGGTTGAGGTGTTGTTTTGGGGATGTTTCTGTATGAATTTAACATTGTTTCTATATACCATATAGGTTTAAAGTTTTACTTTGATCACTAAATACCAATGCTATTATAACTTCACACCAGGGTACTTAACCAAACTTTAAGCAACCCAGAGAAACGGTGATTGTTCACCCAGTGTTGCATCTTACTCAGACTTTTGTGTCCCTGTGTTCATGAGAACTCTCGCTGTTTGTAGCCAGTTGTCCCTTGCAGCAATTCTCTCCTGTTCACTCAGGTTACCTCCGTGGTGTGCTCCATGAAGGTGTCTTGTTGTTATGGGGCAAGTTATTTTAAAGTTGTGTTGCGAAGTCCTGCAGTCTAATCATGCACCTGTTTAACTTTTCGTCTTACCACCTATGGATAAGAAACATAAAGGCATTGTAGTTTTTTAACTTGGTGCAGAAAATTATTTAAAACTGATTTGAAAAAAGTTGAAAATTCTTGAGAGGTTAAAAAAGATGCCTCTTATAAAGGCTGAAATTAAAATGGAATTTTCAGGATTTTTTTTTGTGTGTGTGTGTCTTTGGAGGACAGACACCTTTGCTGTAAAGATTTAGTTGTGGTGGTACTTGACAGGAACAGAGCTCTTGGCATTGGGAAGCTCAGTGTTTCCTGCCTGTTCCCAGCTTGGGAATGTGCCCACTTTCTGCTGTGAAGAGGTGGGGGTACATAATGCTCAGCCTTTACATAAGCTGTTGTTCTTTTACTCATGTTTGCTGAGGACGCTGAGATACCAGAAGAATATTAAGATGTATAATATAGTGCTCAAAATAATATATTTGTTGTTTAAAGCTGAAGAGGAGTATGTTTTATGCCAAGTAATCCTGGAGATCCAAGTGGGAGTTCCTGGTTGTTAGCAGAGCCGGGATCAGGTTTTAGAATGAACGTGAAAATGTAAAGCTGTGTGGAGATTTGTTTTATAAGAGCTCCCTTATTCTCATTATGGCTCCTGCCCACAGGTTTTAACACGCTGGGCCATATCCTTACGCTGAATGCTGTGCAGTGCTTGCTTTCATTCTGATCCGCTCAAGGAAGAGCGATAACGTACAGATGTGTATCATTGGGTGCTGTTTCTGTTGATATATCTACCTTAATAACGCAGGATTTTCAGCATTTTAGTGGCTTTAATCTAGTCTCTGTTGGCGTCACTTTTATGGCTCAAAATGAGCTTTAAAAATGGCTTTGTTATAAAAACAATAATAGAGGGTAAAGACCAATTGCTTGTGCAAGAACGTTGCTTGGCGTGTTATTGGATCGTTATACTTGCACTTGAATTAATGCAAGTATGTGAGGTAGAGTGTTCTGGTCCTGCACTGTTGATTTGTGTGCGCAAAGGCGTGTGTACAACTGTGTACACTTCCCGTGTATGAATCTGTCATCTGCCTTGGAAGCTACTACAGATTTGAAGAATGTTTCTTTTGTTTTCAGTTGCACAAACGTTTGGATGCTTGTTGCAATCGCATTTTTTTTTTATTTTAGGTCTCCTTGGTGGCTTTGGAGATCTTGCACTAGAGGGGAGGAAATGCTAACCAAGCTCTTCATCCAAAGCAGTTATTTGGAAGAGTCTGTTTCTTTTATCAAATTGTGTAAATGAGAAAGAGACCCAAAGGAAAAGGCTGTGGCTAGAAGCAGAAGAAAAACATCAGCGTGGCTGTAGAAGAAGGGAAATAACTAAAATATTTATTTCAACTAGGTTGGGGAACAACATATGTTAGGCAGGCTTGACTTTTTTTTCGAGCATAAACTTGACGGTGACATGCTCTGCTACACACAGCAACAAACACTCCCTAAAGCAGAACATCAGATGGAGCGTTCAGTGAGCACAGGGTAGCGGATGCAGGATGGTGTTTGTTTAAAAAGACGCTGGCATTTGTCAGAAGCCATGGTGAATATGCCATTATTTTTTATTTTCTACACAACCTGTGAGATATCAGACATGTTCTAATGAGATTCTGAAATACCAGGCTTATAAATATTGATAGGGAAAGTTCGTTCTCATCCATGGAGAGAGATTGCATTTTGCAATTATATGGCTTCACTCATGTGAACTGTATTGCAATTTGTTCTTCTGTCTCGTTCACAGGAGAAACCGTTCAGAGTTACAGTTCAATCTCTGTTCTCAATCAACCCTCTTTTGCCACCTGTATTTCCTAGTTGATGAGAGATTTAAAATTGCCTGGTGTTCAGAGGGTGCCCAACAGGGAGATTTCAAAGGCTTATGAGCGCAACTTACGAGGAGGCAGCAGTTGTTTTCTGTTAGAAGAATGTGAAAGATGGTCACAATTTGTCATTTTAAAGAAAATGATGTCTTTTTAATGAACACTTCTAAAAACATTGACCTCTTAATTTTTTTTTTAAAGAAAATTCTTTGTTTCAGGGTTTTATGGATAAATTCTATGTAGTATCCTCCGGGATAAGTCACGGCATGTTCCAGGTATTGCATGTTATTGTGCAAAACTGGGCTGTAGCCCAGTAGTGTGCTATGGTTCTTGTATCAGCTGCAATGAGAACAAGAGGTTCTGCATCAGTCTTCAGTTCATCGTGGTAAAACCCATCAGAAATTTCCAGGCCTTATTTAACTTCAAACTTAAAGGCAAAACAAAAATCTAAATCCCCCAAAGAAACCAGCACAGAGCTGATTTTTCCTGGTTAATAGCCCTGCTGGTGAGATTTCATCAGGTGGGCTTAATTTTTGAAGTCTGTGAATATCAAAATTGGACCACCTTTCATTATGAAGATATAAGTCTCTCCTTAAGTCTGACTGGTGCATTGATATTTTTTTTTTTTTTTTTTTTTTTCACGGAACCATAGAATGGTCTGGGTTGGAAGGGACTTTAAAGACCATTTGGTTCCAGCCCCGCTGCCATGGGCAGGGACACCTCCCACTAGCCCAGGCTGATCAAAGCCCCATCCAGCCTGGCTCTGAAGATTTTTTCAAGGGACAGGGCAATATGTGAGTGCAGAGAGTGCTCTTTATTCTTTCAGCCTTCACTGAGATACTTTCATTACTGCATCCAAACTAACACCTGCTGTGAACGATGGCTGACAGGTACATTGTCTCTTTTAAGCTGCATAAGCTGTGCACATAATCTTATGTGGCTTGTTTAGTGTCATCGAAACTGAAGACAAAGCTTTTGAATCTGATTTGAAGCAAAAGATATATCAAGTAAATGCTTTCTGGGGGAAAAATGACTGACCTCCGCTGCTTACATATAACCCTAGACAGGGAAACTGAGCTTGGTGATCCCTGTTTTGAAACATATTCAATAAAACTGTAGAATAGCCAAGTGGGTTGTAATGCCCCTCGCACCCAGAGGGATGTCTGTGGGGGCATGGAGGGGCTGTTCAAGCTGGCCACTGCTTGCCTGTAGTGCTGTCCCTGGGTTTTGATCTTGCAGAGCTGCTGGGCAGCGAGGTCTGTGTGCTCCTGTGTCACACCTGGAGCATCACTTAGGGCCCTGCTGCTCTTTTCTGCTCTCCTGCACTTGCTTGACATGGTCCCTTTCTTCTCTACTGCATGGAAACCCTAGTGCTGTTTGACTGGGGGGTGGGGTGGGGTTGTCCTTGCTGTGGTCCTGTGGGCCAAAACCATCACAGGGACTGGCTGCCCCATCAAGCTAACACAGAAAGGGGTGAATCCGGTGGCTTTTCAGAGCTACTTCCCTGCGCCAGCCACGGGCTTCTCGCCTGGCATCCCACAGTTGGCTGTATTTTCAGACCTCTACTGTAATTTTCTACGATTGTGACTCTAGTCTTTGTTCTCGAAATAGAAAATAGGGATAGGGCATGCAGGGAATAGATCAAAGCTGCTTTAATAGTACACTTTTTGTGAAACGTACGTATGTATAGCCGAGCTGTATTCAGGCTGAATGTTGTTAAGCTTTTATTGGTACCCAGTGAGAGCATGTAAATACATAAGATATTGAAGTAAAATTACATCCTGAAGTTCTTGCCCTCAGAATTATACAGGCATTGATTTTCAGTATATATTGCAGTTCCTTCATGCAGAACCATAATGTATTTACTTACTATCTGGTAGAAGAGCTTGTGAAATTACCTGCCTCTGGGAGCGTGAACCCATGTCAGAAACAAGTCAAAAATCAAACACAAGAAAAAAATCCAGATGTCTCTGAGTGCCTGAAGCTATACATCCTAGGCTGTGATTTGGCAAAAGAAGCAGGGTCGTCCCAGCTGAGCACTTCTACCTGAGCCCCTGTAGAAAGAAGCACCCTGTTGCAGGAGGGAATGGCTCTTCAGGTGCCTCTTTTCTTGGATGATAGCATGGGGACTAAATGTCACGTCCTTTCTGTGACTCTGCCTGGATGCTTTCCTGTTGGTGAGGTGAGCAGCTTCGTGTCGCTGCCAGGAGTGAATGTCACAGCCACGCTGCAGAGGGAAAAATCCTCGTGGAAGGAATGAGGCAGAGGAAGATGAGACTCGCTTCTCCAACTTAGCAGAGTGTATCTGCTGGGTCATTGAAATATGAGACAAAGTTAAAGCAACACGAACTTAGAAGTTGTTTTTATGATGTGCAAGCTGTGCTGATAAATGGACTGTGAGGGAGAAACCTGTGGTGGATGGGAGCTGCTCTGGGCTTTGTGCCAACCCAAAGTCATACGGCTGTGGCAGGTACCGTGCTGAAGCTGCACGAACAAATTCTGGCAAGAGGCTGAACAAATGTTTTTTGGCAAGAAGCTAGAGAACTTGGATTCAGCTATGCATGAATGGGATTGTATATTTTTTGGCCTTTTTGGCCCAATGCCGTATCAAATGGACATCTCCTGGATATTTTCCTGGACTCTGGCATATCAGTTTGGGATGAGCGTTCCCCTGGAATAGTTTTCCTACCACTGTGCAAGGCAGCACAGGACGATGGGACAGCTGTGTGGCAAGAGGTTTTGCCCACTTGTGCCTTGTTAAACTGGCACTTAAACTGGCACAGCAGGTCTTACAAGAACAGATACTTTATCCTTTGTGTATAATGAAATTACTTCTCTGTACAATTAAATACAAACACAATGTTTTTCATTTTTTCTTTTTTTCTTTGTGTTGGCAATTGCATGCCGTGCATGTCTCTGTCCCTTCTTCATCCCTTCTATCCCCCATACAGCTGCATTTCACTGGTGGTGGTGGCAGTCGTGACCTGCTGAATGGTCACTCCAAGGATGTGTTCCCTGCTTTGAACTGTCCTTTGTAGCATTAGTGGTTCTTCCCGCAGATGACTGCGGTATCAAGCCCAAGGCATTTAAGAAGCATTCAGATTGACTGAATGAAAACGCTGTGAAGTGTAATTAGCCTGAATTTAGAGTAAAATTTAGTCCCCTTGAAGTAAAGGCATGTAAAACTTACTTTTAGCTTTTGATGGAGACAAGACCGTGATGTTCAGTTCTGGATGTAAACCTCAGCAATGTTTCAGGCTGGTGCTGTGGTTAGTGGTGGTATAGATAAATGCCAGACGCGAAGCTCTGCCCAGTGTAAAGCAGCGGCAATGTGAAGCTGTCTGTACTTCATAAGTCCCTTAGTATTAAAGAGAGCTTTTTCCAACAGCAGGCTGTGATAAGACGGACTGCAGTCTCTGGATGTTCCCCTAATGCACTGCAGCATGTATGGAAAAGTTAAATACTTTAGAATGTGTGAAATGTTAGTAGAATATCTGTAGCGAGTGTGTCCTGCTTGATATTAAGGGGGAGTGAGGAGGGCAGAATACGTACTAAAATGCATTATACTACCCCATCAGCAAAGGCAGCAGATATGGGTTTCTCATTGAAGTGTGATGCTACGTGTGCCTCAAGGACACATGCAGATGTGTTCTCTAGGCACTTACCTGTGAAGGTTTTTCACAAGTTGATGCATTAGCTACCTTGTGTTTGTTCAAGGACAATTAATGTGTAGAAAGAGAGGAATTTGAACAGCCCCAGGCGGTGCTTTTATTATAATTCAAAATTAGGAGGACCACATTTTTCATAATTAGGGAGAAAAGCAGGAGCAGCTGACTAACTTTTTGTTATTAAAGAACAACTGAATATTCCTGGTGGATATGTGAACATGAACACAAATTATGCTTTGGGATTTTTAGTAATAAGGTAGCAAATCTTTCTTGTTAATGCAGGAGATATTTCCCTACAATTGTTTACTCACTGGCAGTGCAGTTGCTCTGTCCTAGGACAAGAAAAATTAGCATTGCACATCATTGTGTTCTCCCCATGTTTTTGTAGCCAATTACAGCTCACAAATCCATAAATTCTGATGGATTTTAGTAGAATACAGGTGGAATATGCAGATCACCTGCTTATTTTTGTTACTGTTGTTAACACTGCAGCCCATGAAGACAAACACAAAGGAATGGAAAATCAATGTAACAACTCCTACTAAAATTGGGCAGAAAGCTGTTGGACAGTAGGGAAGGAGAGGAAAAAATATTAGTACATGTACTGAGTGATCCCCTCAGGAATGGCATCCTTAGTGAGGTCTTTCTTACCTTTCCTATTGGGAGGTAAAGCTGCCTAGTTTTGAATTTCAAGATTAAACTGCTACTGTTTCATTTACATAGAAAAAAAACCCCCGAAAACCACTTGAAATCCCCTAATGACTGAGCAGACCACACTTAAAAACTGTTTCCTGGTAGAGTTTCCTGGCACGTCTGCTGGATCCAAGAGCAGTTTAAATATTCTCGAATACCTGGCTCGGATGTAGAGTCATGGAGCTGTGATGTGCCAGAGGGGAGCTGAGCTCCTGCCACCGAGGGTGCCAGGCCCACGAGGTGAGGGAGGGTGTGCAGACACAAAGTGGTTTTCCTGGTCCATGCCATACAGTAAAGCTGTCAGGAGCAGTTTCATTTTCTGATTTAGAGTTTATCAGTGACTCTTGCATTAGCAAAACACTGTTTTGTCTGCCACGCATCTGCCTGTTACTTCTTGCTGCCCAGGATCTGGGTCTGTCTCCTCTGTGGGCTTTCATCAAGAGCATTGTTCAGCCGAAGGTTGATTTTCCACCAGCCACTTCAAGATTGCATCGTATGGCTGGAGTGGGACAAAGCACGTTTTGCAGGTGGATGACTTAGAGGAGACAATCTTGCTGGCTAGTACAGGGCGTTTCACTTGCTAACACAGTATCTCTCAGGTATTTGTGCTCTTTGTCTGCTCTGATTTGGAAAAGTTCCATGTGGAGATTTTTTGGTTGCATCCCCTGGGAGGGTCTTACTTGCTGCTCTTCCCATAGGAGCATCCCTGCTATGGGAATAAGCCGTCAGATGTGGGTGTCCATTAAAGATGCTTCTAACAGCACAAGAAGCATGTATGTTCTCTGCTGCCTCAGGGTCAGTCTCATAATAGATAGATTTAGTTTTATCCAGGTGAAGCTCTTGTAAAGCAGAATTAGATTCATGGTATTTACATCCTTATGTTAGACTGTTTTTAAATTTCTTTTGAATGTCATCACTAAGATAAGGATATCACTAAGATGCCATCACTAAGCATAATAGATGACTTATCATCTCAATTCACAGGACACCACAGGTCAAAATATGTACTGTAAGTACATGTTAAGATCTTGTTCAGCCCTGCTTATCAAACAACAGTTTTGTAAATGGATAATATAGTTGAGAAGAAAATGTTACGGTCACACTGGTTGTTGGGGCGAGTTGTGCAGCGCAATACGCTTCACGCGCATAGGAGTGGGTGTTGTTGAAAAATACGTATGTGTCATGTTGAAGCAGTGAGTCTGTAATCTGCTGGGTACTTTATGGCAGTTGACTTTTGCTCCTACTTCCTGGTTATTGATGTTGAGGCTTTGATCGGATATATTTTCTTCTTGGTTTAACCAATTACTTGGCACGTATTCTACTGTGCTTAAAGCACATAAATAAGAAATTGGACCTTCATCACTTTGTGCTTAGGTAGGGATGGGAAAGGCAGATTTCTAAGGGAAAACAGCTTTGTGACTTTTATCTAATGAATTTGGGTGATACAAGAAAAGGGGCAAAGTATCCTTTCTCAAGAATGAAACGTACAAAAGAGGGCAAGATCATTTTAAGGGGAGCTTGCGGCCGCGTTCGGTTGTGGGTTGCTGCTGTAACCAGCCCATATGGCTGTATGATGTTGGTAGGAATGCATAGGTTTAAATAACCGCTGGCTGTGAAGACAACAGTGTAACTATGCTGGCATCGGAGTGTTCTCAGCGAAAGCTGGCATAGCTGCTGACTGGAGCAACAGCTGAAATCGGCTGATTTTATGTTTATACTTGAGATGTGCTTTTTTGTCACTGCTGTTTGATTTGCGTGGTGACTAGGATGTTGTCCAGAACTGGCATGAGCACTCTTCATCTGTAAATGCTGGCAATCTCTTGTGTGTGAACGGGGGAGGCGGAAAGCCTGCTCCAGGTGTCGGGGTGGCTCCGCAGACTGGACCCATCAGTGTGCCCGTCTGCGGCAGTCCTGGCCCTGGCTCCTGGCTGGAGCAGCCCAGCACCATCCAGCGTGCAAGCAGGTAGCAAAGGGTCCTGCTAGGATTTTCTGGAGTGCTTCAGCAAGGGGCATAGCTCAGGTGAAGGACCTAGGAAGGGGTAGGACCGTTGCTTGGGTAAAACCAAGTGGATGCCAACTCGCTTCTGTGTCTGGAGCCTGAGGGTGGGAGGCGATGGATGGGAGGGGGAGCAGCCTGCCAAAACTGCAACATGGGGAGAGGCACCGGTGGGGATCGTGCTCTTTAGAGCTCTGGTCCGTTTGGAGGCTTTCCTGATTTTCCTCAAATTGACAGCATCAGAAGGGAAACTGAGTCGGAGCACTCTGCGGGGAAACTAAGCTGGCCTGACACAAACCTGAGGGGGATGGATGGTGTGAGTGCTGCAGTCTCCTGTGCCTTCAGGTTAATGGAAGTATTAACATAGCTTCCCCTTCAGCATGTTGGGGAAAAAACTATCCCCTTAGCTGATCCCCTCGCCCTGATGCTTTGAGTCTGTGCATTGCTCATCTTCCCATTAATTTTCACTGACAAGAGGAATAAAAAGACTTGGCCTGGTCTGAGCCCGCGCTGTATATATGCAGGCTTGCTGCAGCGCTCTCACCATCATAAAGCTTCCTTGCAGTGCTGTTAGCAAGAGTATTCCCTGGGCGTATCATTCCCTTGCATAAACAACTATTCCTTGCTTTGGCTTACCCATTAGTACGAAGGCTTTCTTGTTGCTTTTTCTTCTGGAAGAAGAAAGCTGTTTTCCTTTCATATTGCT
Source organism: Ibycter americanus (assembly GCA_035590275.1). NCBI lineage: Eukaryota > Metazoa > Chordata > Aves > Falconiformes > Falconidae > Ibycter > Ibycter americanus. Next base: position 7,331,988 of record JAVJGI010000037.1, on the reverse strand, counting down.
AAAATCATGTTCTCTCTGTCTCTGCAGAGCTGTGTCCCGCTCAGGTAGGAGCTGACAATCCCTGCTACCTTGCTGGCATTTGATATAAATAGATTCTGAAAAGGTGAGGCAGGTTCAGCAGCTGGAGATAAGGACAGCAAAGGGAACTCAGCCAGGATGAAATGATGGTGTTGCATGACTGAGAATTTCTTGCTGAAGCAGTTATAGGCTGTGAAACGGTGAGAGTTGACAAGCATTGCATGACATCTCTTATAGAGGAGATTTCCTAGAGATCTTTGGACAGATTTGACTTTTTTTCCTACTATCTGTTTAGGTAAAGAAAATTTGAAAATGGACAAAGGGAATAATCATGTTGATACATATTATTCCCCACCCCCCCCCCACCCCCGAATGCTGTTGATGAACTGTTACTAATTTCACTGGAAGGAAAAACAAGTAATTTGTTTGGGCAGGTTTACAGCTTTAATGCTATTTTCTGATGCTTGCCTTGTGTAATCTTCAATTAGCATTTAGGTTTACATTAATGTGACAATTCCGTCTCTGTTACTTTAATGCTTTGAGAAATATAGAATCTGTGAACAGATTGGAAGGATAAAAGACAGGGTATACGTGGTCATTGCAGGAGACTAGAAATATAAGTGAACATGTATGTGTTGCCTTTCATTTTGGATCCATTGCAGACCATAAATACTTCCACACAGGTCTTATTTTCCATTTAGTCTGTCTCTGATTGTCGCCAAAAAGAGGATGCCTAGGGAAAGAATATGTGGAACAAAGCAAATATACTCCAGTTTTCTGCCTGTTGCAAATACTCTCAGCAATCAACAGTTTAAGATTTTTGACCCTCTGGGATTGCAGAGGTTCCTTAATCTTTTTTAAGGAATCTGACAGATTAAATCGTGCTTTGGTTCCCTGTAAAATGATTATGCTGGGGAGTGAGCCATCCAATTAGCAAATGAGCTCTGAGAGGGGATATTAGAAATTGCAACATTCTTGGTCAAAGCTGGGGGAAGCAAAGATGGGAATGATGGATAAACAATAGCTGAGATTTTTAAGAAATGAAAAAACTTAGAAGCATCCATGAAGGGATATGTGACTCAGAGACTGGTAATAAATAACGTGCCATTTGCCTGTTCAGATTCCGTATAGACCTGCAAGGATGCTGATTTCTCTGCTCCTGACTGTTACATAGCTGATAATGCTACTGGACTTGATGTCATGTATAGCTGTGCTGAATATTCATTTGTTTTGTGTATGAATGAAATTTCTATTTTGTTAGAATGATGGATTATACTCGGTACAGATGGGACTGGTGTTGGCCAGGACATGCTTTCATTAGCTCAGTGAGGAAGTTCCCATTGATTTCAGTGGAAGCATGCTTATGCCAGTGCTGGAGGGCCTTTGAAAGCTGACTTTGGCCCATGGCCACTTGCAGGGCAAAGGTAGCCTTTTGTGCCAAGGCAGCAGCATTTAATTGTTTGCGCTGTTTATTTGTGGAGGAGGCATGGGTGCAAAGATACAAACCCTCAATCCTTGTTAATGTCATTTTTCACCCATGATGCTGGAACTTGGCACGTTTCTATCCTCCACAAATGCTACTGCAAGCACATGGCATTGCAGTCTGTAGGTTAGTTACCCCTTGTAGTGTGTCAAGTACTAGTGACAGGAAGTTCTGTTTTTCTAATTCATTTAAAAAAAAAAAACCCAATGCTTTGTGACTTACAAAATAATGCTGTGCAGAAACTCTATTCTGTCTTGAAAACAGCACTGTCTGAAAAGAGCAGGGGAATTGAATCGCTTGGGGATTTGCTAATGACAGCACTGTGTGGTCTTTATCCATCTTTTGCTCTGTGTAGCTACTCTGTATTAATCCGTACAGCTAAAGCAGCCACAATCTGTAACAAACTCCACAGAACCCAGGAGTATTGAGATACGTAGTTCTTGGTTTAAGGTCTTGATTTATCTGTTTAATTGGTTAGGAATGAACTGTGAACTTCTGTGCATCTTAATCTGGAGTTATCAGTATCTAGGAGTGTTGATTTGAGTCTCCTTTCCTGTTAGAACCGTGAGGTTGGAGTAATCAAGTATTTCGCTTCATGCATTTTGTCTGAGGGAGACATGGTTAGAGTTAGACGCTTTCCTCTGGGTGCAATCTCAGATGCTCAGAGAGTCGAGATGGGAACTCTTTAATTGGTTTTTGCTACAAATCCCAAGCCCTTTCTTCTTGACATTCACTGAGAATCCATTTTATAAGGGTCTTTACTGGATGATGGACACTGTGTTTGAGGTCTCACAGCTGAGACCAAGGCTGTACAATTTCTTTCCTAATTTAAATTTTCTCCAAATCATGTCAGTCTGAGGAGTTCCTGGCTGAGACTTTGCTCTGTTAAATTCTTTCTTGTGTCTGAAAGAAATCAGTACAGGAAAGGATAGAAAATACAATTAGATCTTCCTTTCTGCTCCTCTTCCCACTCTGCTGTTTTAAGAGAGGGGTATGTGACCCAGCACTATCTACAGTTGTCTAGAAGAATGTGAATTCTTTTTGCTGTAGTCCATTCTATTTTCAGCCAAGGAACTTTTTTTTTGTGTGTGTGTGGAGGGGGGGAATGGTTTAGATGAACCTGAATGTGGTGGGTATTCTTGAAGTGACAGCTATCTCATTTAGGTGGTAGGTTGACTGCTTCTTTACAAGTTCATAGAAATTTGTCAGTTCTGGTTCTGCTCTTGGTTTTGTTCCCAAACATTTGGCTCATCGGGTATTTAAGTGGGCATGTGATCCTGAGTGATAAAGCCACTGAATTCTCACAACTGGGAGTTGACTCTCTTGAACGAAGAACAGTATTTCCTTCACTGATGATAAAATAATTGGTTTCCTGTGGGAGATCGGATATCTTTGCAAAGCTCAGTTTGCATTTTTCAGTATGTCAGGTGTTTGTGCAGCAATACATAAGATAAAGAGGTGTCTCCATAGATTGCTTAAGTTATTCTGTAAGTTGCTTTTGGAGGAGGGAAATACTTGGTGGAATATAGGACATACTGAGTTGGTAAAGAACCAAAACCTCCTATCTCTCTTTCCCAGCCTTTTGCATTCCAGATACCTGAGCATGGGCTGAATAGATGAATCCCAGAGCTTATGACTCAACACCATCATTTAAGCTCATAGAAGCACATTCCAAAAATACACTGAAAAATAAAGCTGCTCAGCTGGTCTTTTCTAGTGGTAGAAAACGAGGCTTCCTGCGATATAGCACTAGTTATTGTGTAGTGATTTAGTAAGCATTTTAAGAATCCATTTACTCAGGGCTAGAGTTAGACATTTCTGTCCTGAGTAGCATCTTGCTTTGTTGAATCCGGGCACTGCTGACAGCAGGGGGTACTTAGAGACCGCATGACTAATTCAGTGGCTTTATGTTCGCAGTAAATAGCTTGGCTTCAGTGTTTGTAGGGAAGGTCTTATATGTGTATATTGCTAACTCTAGTAATAATTTTTATTAATTAACCGCTCAGCGGTGATACGTTTTTTCCCCAGTTTACCCAAGCAGGAGAGTTTTACAAGCTCCTCTTACTGCCATCCGTGGAACTCTCCTGCCGGGGCTGATGGTCTCTGCCTGCCAGTTGCCCCGTTCCAGTGAATCGCTCCGCCAAGGAGATTGCTCCGCACCTCTGCTTCTCCACAAATTGCCGGCTGAGCCCTGGCACCGGAATGCAATTGGTTATGCTTCATTATCTCATTCAATAGAAATTCAGTCTCCTGAAGACTGCAATTAAGTTTCCTCTTTGTTTGAAAGACATAGAATTTAACCGCGATCTTGTTGGTCTTCTCTGAAGCAGGGGAAGGGGAGAAGGCAGAACACTGAACCAAATCAGAGACAATGCTTTGTGAGACTCTTTTTATTTGGTAACTTTTGTTTTCCTCCCTGTAACCTGGATCTGGAAGCCACGAGAGCTGTGGATGCGGCAGCTCGCCCCCAGTGAGGGAGGCAGGCTGGGTGGGTGGTTGCAGACCCCCCCCGCCCCCCCTCCCCACCCCCACTGCCATGAGGTTTTGGTGACTTTGGGCCAGTTCATTACCTTCAGGGACTGGTGCCTTGGCCCTTGTGATTCCAGCTGCTCGTACCACCTACAAACTCTGTGTCCCTCGAGCAGATCCCTTGTATTTATCATGCTTTAACTTTATCAGGGGGGCTGTATAGGTAGTGTGTTTTCTGCTCAGCAAGGATAAAGGTCTGGCCATAAGGTACAAAAGTAGTTCAGGCAGTCATAGCTGGAGGCATTTGTTGTTGCCCGAATGGAGGATACATGGCTGATTGACGGTAAAAGGAATCCCTGATTTACTGTCTAGAATCCTTTTCTCATCTTAAGACGAGCTAAATGCACAAGAGAGGTCTCTAGCCTTAATTTCTGATGCTTGAACTCCTGGTGAGACAAGGACTGTGACTAGCAGTGGAAGGAATGACTCAGCGGTAGGAATGTTTGGCCAATCCTTTTTCCTGTAGGTTGTGGAGGAGAGAGCAGGAGATGCCGTAAGTTCTGTGCAAAGCCAGTGCTGCTGCTCTGCAGAAGTCCAAGAACTGGGATCCGTGAGCTTGAGCTGCTCCTGCTCCCAACCGCTGTCCCTCCTAGTACTTCTTTCCAAGTCTGCCTCATTCCGCCCGCTGTCCCCAGGCTTGCTGAGTTATTCCATGCCACTGTTGTGAGCTCAGTGGATTTTTCAAAGCGATGGCTTTATTTTTTCTCTGCTCTTCATAGTCCTGCCAGACTGCCCTGCAGCAAAATGCATTTCAGGTACGAGCTCTTACCAGTCCCTCTAGGAATAAGTCACTACTTCATTTCTTATCTGTAAAGGGGAAGCAACAGCTTCCTCTGCCTCATGCAATATAGGAATAGAAAGTTCATTTGTAGGTATGGGACGCTGGGACTTTATAGACACAGGGCTGTCCAGGTTTTTAGGAGAGCTGTAGATGTTTATCGTCCAAGGCACTTCCTTTCCCTGCTGCTTTTTTTTTCTGTAGGACAGTCCTGTGAAAACCATTCATTAGTCTACTTTTTTGGCAAAGAAAAACAAGGCTGTTCTTCAGAGAAGAAAGCAGTATGAAGAACAGCCTTCTCTACTTAAACACTGTGGCTATTAGCTTCTGTTGGATGGAGATGAATTGAAGATGAATAGTAGCTTGTACTTCCCAGTTGTAATAAGAATAAACACTTTTCCTAGGCTGTTCTTGAAATTCAGGCAATCCTACCAAGTCGTAATATAATGTGGTGGCCTCACTTTTCCTAAAGAACCTCCCCAAATCCCACCAAACAATGTATTAGTGTTCCTGCCTATCTTCTGTGGCTGGGGAGAGAAGGTGCAGCTCCAGAAAGCTACGGTGTGCTTCCCTCCACATTCCCACTGCCTTTCCATGGGCTCAGCTGCAATACTCCCCTGCCCACTGATGCTGCTTCCTTGGCTCGTGGATCTTTGCCCATCCCAGCCCCTCTGAGGTGGGAGCTGTGCAGCAGGGCTCTCTGGCTGGCTTGGGACCTTGTAGGCAGGTACAAGGCTTGCCCAGTAAAAGCAAACAGAGTCATGGCTGTCAGAGGTAAGATTCAGAAGCGAGGGACAGAAATACAGCTTGGCCATGGGATTAAAGATGGGAAGGTGACTTCTAAAAGGTTCTGGAAAGCTGTGTTCAACAGGGCCCAGAGCTGGAGGAGGCATCTCACTGGGGTGGTGGCCTCAGGCTGGCAGCTGGTCACAAGTGGGGTTCCCCAGGGCTCAGCTTTAGGGGTTGTGCTCTTTAATGTTTTTCTGAATGCAGGAATGGAACATACATTGCGGAAGTTGGCTGATGATACTAGACTAGGAGGAGCTGTAGACTCTCCTGAGGGTAGAGGGGCTTTAGAGAGATCTGGATAGGCTGGAGAGCTGGGCAGTCACCAATGGTACGACATTTAAAAAGAGCAAGTGCCAGGTTTTTGGCCTTGGATGGGGTAATCCTGGTTATACATGTGAAATGGGGGATGAGAGGCTGCAGAGCAGCCCTGTGGAAAGAGATCTAGGGCTTTAGGTTGATGGCAAGTTGACCACGAGTCAACAGTGTGCCCTGGCAGCCGAAAGGGCAAACCGAGTTCTGGGGTGCATCAAGCACAGTGTAGTTAGCCAGCTGAGGGAGGTGATGGTCCCACTCCACTACAGTGTGGCCCCACTTGAGTGCTGTGTGCAGTTTTGGGTGCCTCAGTAGAAGAAGGACGTCAAACTATTAGAGTGTGTCCAGAGGAGAGTGAACAAAGATGGTGAAAAACCTTGAGGGCAAGACTTCTGAGGAGCAGCTGAGGTCACCTGTCTTCTTCAGCTTGAAGATGAGAAGGCTGAGGGTGCCCTCACCGTGGTGTACAACTTCCTCAAGGGGGGCAGTGGGGGGGGGAGCTGCTGATCTCTCTCTGGTGACCAGTGACTGGACATAAGGAAACGGAATGAAGCTGCATCAGAGGAAGTTCAGACTGGACGTTAGGAAAAGGCTCATCACTGGAACAGGCTCCCCAGGAAAGTGGTCATGGCACCAAGCCTGTCAGAGTTCAAGGAGTATCTGGACAATGCTCTTAGTCATACGGTTTAGTTTTAGGTAGTCCTGCGAGAGGCAGGGAGTTGGATTTGATAATCCTTATGGGTCCCTTCCAACTTGAGATACTCTATGGTTTCCTTGCTAGTGGTGTCCTTGCTGAAGTTTGGGTTTAGCCGAGCAGCAGTCAGCTAGCTTGTCCTCAGGATATTTAGATCATGTTGGTTATTACTGTACATGACAGCAGTGATATTACCTGACAGGTTTCATCACTGCTAAGTGGTTCCCTTTAGATTTGGCTTTTCTCAGTTAGCATTTTGTGGCCACATCAAGTTGTGACCTACCGTTAGATCTCTGGGGGGAAAAAAAAATATTGGCTGTAATAATCCCTTGTCTCTTATGTTGCCAGTTTCCACTGGTAGAAGCATCATCTCCCTGAAGATAAAATGTGGCAGATATGAATTTCCTAATTTGGACATCTTGCCTTGTGATACAGCAAAATCACTTTTTTCCTTGAAAGGTTGCTTATGTGCATCAGCGTGAAGTGATGTCTCTCGCTTTTATTAGCTTATCTGCTCCAGAGGTTCTCCCGCTGTTTGCTGGGTGGTCTGTGTTACTAGAGAAGCTAGGAAAGCCCTTCCATCAGACCTCAGAGCCCCGAGTGTACAGTGAGCCCGAGCCATCTATTGCTGTCCTGGTCCTTTCTGCAGCCTGTCCTTATGGCCTGACCCTTTCGCAAATGAGGACCTGAATCTGGAGAGAACTTCTGAAGTACTCAACTCCTTCATTTTAGTTGACTGGAAAGGGAGTGGGATGTCTGTATCTTAGGCAAGTCTGTGCTAAGGTGACTCGTTCAGAGCTTTGCAGAGATCTGTGCTGGAGCAGGGCATTAAGAAAGTCCTGCCTGGTGGCTTTGCAGTGGATCATCCTCCATTCCGAGGAGACTATTCAGTAACGCGGGCTGCCTCTGGCCCTTGATGAGCTATTTTCTATATTGACTTTGCTTGTTCTTGCAGAGCCAATTTTTGATTGGCTGGTAATAAAGTTTTTGCTGCTGCTTGCCCTCTGCCCTGGTTAAATTGCTGATGCATCAGGCTTATGGAAGGGGTTGGAAAGCTCTTTTGTCTCATTGTGTGATGCCGTGCTTTAGAACAGACTGCTGCAGATACGGATAGCAGAGTGTGGGCAGGTAGTCTTGCATGCAACGCTCAAACATTTCACACTGACATTGTCGAGAGCCAGGTTAAAGGGAGTTCACCTTTCAGAGGTGAGTGATAGCTTGGGACGCTTTCTCACAGCGTTTCCTTGCTCTGCTGTTAGATTCCTCTGGATTTTTCTGTTGTTGACAGCATGCCCCTGGCTCTCATCACCTGCCTGCTTTCATTAACATGTCTATTTCTTTTCCTAGATTGCCAGTAAAGATTGCAAAAATACAGCCTGCTTTTTAGCAGATTTCTTGCCTTCACCTAGTGTGCTCTTCCCCAACAGATTGGGTCTTTATCTTGTGATGCTATCTTTTTTTTTAATAATGTTATAGGCAACTGTCAGTAATCTTATGTCCCAGCTGTTCTTGGTTTTGAGAGTAAAATTTGAGAGACATTGTGCAGAAACCAAATATGTTCCAGCTGCTTCTGTAATAATAAACAAGTACTTTTGTGACTAGCAGAACTAATGAAAACTCGTTTCCTATGGCTTTGTGTCCTATGGTTGATTGGCTTTTTAACTAAATTATTCTAAAGCGACAGTGGTGAGGTAGAGCTTTAGAAGACATCAGAGAATGCACAAAAAGTGGGAGTGAGTTGGGGAGAGAGAATATTTTGGTCATGGGAAGAGCTTTAATTGAGTTTATAACTAAGAGTGAGCTCTAGAGGATTCATAGCAGCATGAAAAAATGAATAAAAGGTGGAATTTCTCATGGCTAATAACTGCAAAGTTTGAGAGATGCTTTTTCTGCAATTAGGGCGCTCAAAATGAATCTTTCCCATGAATGTTTCTTGATGATTAATAAGGGCTGAGCTCACACTGATGTCTTACACTCTCTATTCACCATTACATCTTTTTTCCTTTACCAGATCGTCTATATCTTTCATGAAATTTGAGGGATTTAGTAACCTTAAAGACCTCTGTCCAAGTGGATTACCATCAACAAACAGTTTTACGTGTGATTGTGGCAGAAAGACACACACACACAAAGACCGTGCTTTCACATAAAGCTCCAAAGCAACCTGGTGTAATTTTGAGGAAGACTATGTGATCTTTGCAGTCAATGCAGAGCAACTCCAAAGCAGGCATTTCTTGGGGAATGTATGTGCTGGGGCACTGCAAACCACAGTCTGCCCTGACACCCAGCTCATCTCAGGCTTTGCTGTCACTTTTCACCATGGCTGCTCTGCTCACCTTTCCAAGCTTCTGCTTGAGTGTCCCGATTCCTTGTACAGTCCTTCCATTTCACATGTACACAACACACGTAACCACTCAGAGTTAAGGGCGTGCTGGCTGTGAAGCTGAAGGGTAGTGGGGAAGGCAGTGGACTTCTAAAAGAAGTGGAACTTTGTCCTGTGGACTGATGGTCCGTGTAAAACCTGCCATATGGTCTCATCAGGAAGATCTTTGATTTGCTGAAGTACTGGGGCATTAACTGAGCACTGTTTATCCTCTGTGTCTAAAATGAAGGCCATAAACTGGTGTTTAGCTGGATTTTTTCACTAGCCTTTAGTATATTTGTCTAATACTTTGAACTTCAAGCCCATTTTCCGCATACCCATGTTTTCTTCCTTGGCTTCTCAGTGATACCCGTCAATGGTTACTTCTGGTGAAGAATTTGCTGGTTGAGCTGCTGTGGATGATGAAAAACATACTCGTTTTGGTGAAAGAGCAGCTAAGAAATAAAAAATAACATCTGAAAGTATGGATGTAAAACATCTCAAAGTCCTAGCTGCCCCAGGGAGTGAAATGCCCTGAAATCCCAGGAGAGGTAAAATACAGCACAAAAAGTGTGAATATGTCTTCCTTAACAGCCCGCAAGCTAGTGACCAGTGATGCTGGCACTGGTTTTATTCCCTCCAGCAATTTGTGTTTTGGGTGGGTTTTTTTTCCTGTTCATCGTATGAAAAGCATTAGTATTTGAGACTCTTACCACAAGACAGTGCGAAGCGTTGTTATAAACATCTTGGAGTGCCTGTCTAATATCTTCTGAAATTATTCTGGGCTCCCTGGTAGACATGCTTTGACAGCCTGGCTCCATATGCGCTCAAGATAGAGAAATTGTTTCATGTGGTGATGAGTTAAAACACTTGTTTTCTTTTTCTTTTTCTTTTTTTTTTTTTTTTTTTTTTGTTCTCCTGAATTATTATTTGGTGCTTAGCCGGCTGAGAACAGTACTTTTTACACAGGTACAGATAATTACAGATGGATGTGATCTGTTTCCCATATTGCCCCAAGCCCCAGAAAGTTTGAGGGAGGCAGTAGAGTGAGTCCGTCTCTGACATTTCTAACAGGATTCAGGCTGTTTGAGGTTGTCATAAATTTCATCCCTGTGTTTGAAAGCAACTGATGGACACATCCTGCCATCTCTGTGGGCTTTAACTTTAACCTGGAAGTACATGGAGGCAGTCTCCCCTAAATACCTTGAACTGTGAAGGGGTTTGGGCATGAAGGTGCTGCATTAGGCACTCGGCTCCAGAATTTAGTGTTTAAAATCCCCGTCCAGCTCCTGCCTAACCGGAGGCAGCAGTGTGTCCTTGGGCGAAGAAATTCCTTTGGCTCTTGGTTTCTGCTTTCCTGCTGGCAGAGCCAGAGGCACTGAGACCTTGGTACTGCTGTGTAGTTAGAGCCCAACTTGCCTCTTGTTCCATGACAGTCCAACCCCAGCCCAGGTTGTGTATAAAGCTCAGGCTTTTCCCCAGTTGCTGACACAACGTCTCGTGCAGTGATGCTAGCTCTGTCTCATTGTCCCGGTGAGCATCTAATTATTGCATGTGAAGCGGGACAGCTTTAGCACCTCGGATTGAGTGAGTGCGTGACATTGGCATTGCGTTCAGAACTGCCCTGTGTCTGCACACAACTTATTTTTAAGCAGTTATCTGGTGCCTTAGGTCATAGTAAGCAATCTGCTTTGGAACAAGAGGAACTCCCTCTTTAGAAAGTTTGTTATCTTATTCTTAACTCCCACCCCGCCACTCTTTTCCTTCTTCCTGGTAGTCTTCCAGCTCCTCTGCTACGCTGCATTGCCCTGTGCTTGGCTTAGCCTGTGTACCTGTGTAAACCCTAGTGCACTGGTTTATTTTCAAGCTGCCACCTGTCTGTATGAATGCTTCCAAAGGAGACCACCTCTGATGGTTGCTTATGGCGAGTTCACACCTGCCCTGCTGGCCTGTGATCCTCCCCCACTCTGACTTCCATGGGGTTCTCTTCAGATGTTCAGGGTATAATTACTTATTTCAAGAGCTGCACCCCCAGCCTCTTCTACAGGAAAATATTGCTGTTGTGCATGGTAAAGAGCATCCTTTATGTCTTGAGATACTTTGGAGAAACCCTTTCTTGCTGGTCATTAACGTCTGCTTTCTTTTCTTACTCCATTTCTTCCAAGTCTTATCTGCCTGGATTCCTCAGGTGTCCAAAAGATTGCATTCAATTGATGACAAAACACCACCTTGCTTTTTTGTGGGGAATTTCTGCTGCCTTTTCAGTCTTCAGAAATACCTGGACCATGCAATCGCCTTCCTCACTTGTTAGCTATGTCCCCTCAGTGTCACAGTACTGCAGATTCCCATGTAACCAGAAGGTGAATCACTTAACAATGGTAGAAATTAATGGTGGCAAACTAGTGAATGACAGAAGAAGAACTCCAGGAGTTTTAGTTTGATCCGTTCTTCTTGTCCAAAGTCTCCTGTGGTTTCTGGTGAGCAACCACAGCGAGGACAAGCATTGTGGGATTGTTTTCTCATAATGTCCTGGGATTTATTTGGATGACCATGCACTGGGTGGCTGCAATCACTTTAGAGTTTGAGGCTTGTCCCTAGCATAACTGTGTACACATGTGAACGTGTACGCACTTCTGTTTTGCCTGTTCCTTCTGTTCCACATACAGCAGTCAAGAGATCAGTGTGATGCTTCTGTATGCTTAGGACTGATCTTAATCATGTTCTTAATGTTTAAGATCATGGAAGAGCCTCGAGTAAGGCTTGGCAAACCAGATAGTGTGCTGCTCTGCTAGGTTGTATTGCCACTTCTTGGGAGCTCACGTAGGTTTTTAAAAAGACCTCTTTGTCCTTTAGACAATCAGATTTTTAACTGAAGCAAACACTAGCTAATATTTTTGATGGTACCCTCTCACATAGTTGGTTTGTTCAGCCTTTGTAGCAAAAATACCTTTGTGAAGGGTGCTTAGTCACCCTTTATGGTGCTGAGTCATGAATGATGAAGGCTTTGGCAAGCTGAGAGGGAGGCCGCAATTGATATCGAGAAACTGTTGTCATGAAACAGAACAGACATGTTAATTTTTGATTTATTTGTAATGCAAGGGGAAAAAAATAAATCAATGTTTGCCAAAGGGAAAGAACAGAATCAATAGGGAAAGACATTTGCTTTTCAAGCCTAGTGAGAGGGTATTAAAACATGAGTTAAAAAAAATAAATTAAAAGCTATAAAAATGTCTTGACAGTGTAATTTTAATCTTAAAATTGGCAAAGCATACAAGTGGATTATAATATGTTTTGCAATAATGGAGAAATGATTGATGACTTGGATTTTGAGTGACTTTTTGATGTAAAGCATGGAGAATGGGGTAAATACATTTTACAGTGACAACCCATTACTAGCCTTTTTTCTTTCTTTTTTCTTCTTTATATTTTCCCTCTGTGAGATGTTTTTTCTTCAAGAGGGAAAGACAGGTCAGTGTTAGGCAAAGAGACAGGAGTTCATCAAAAGAATTAAAGCCTAGGGACAGGCAGAGAGAAAGGCTTATATGAGGCTGGGAGAGACCCAGCAGAGCAGAAGAAAAGGAAAAGATGAAGTGAAGGAGCCTGTTCCAGTGATGTGCATTGTATGAAAATTATTCTGGGTAGCAAATTTATCAATTTAATTTCTGCACACTAGAAGGTGGTCCGGAGTTTGATAGATTTTCCCCACATTCTTCAGAGCCCTAAGAAGTCTCTTCATTCTTGAAACCACCTCCCCTCAAGAAGAACAAGTGAAAAAAATTTCTTTTTAGAAGCTTTGCACCTTTTTCCAAATAGTCACCACAATCTATGTGCCTTACAAAGGCCTGGGCATGCTGTTCTTTAATATCCCTGTGCCTGCTGCTCTGGATTAGCTTCCTTTCTCCAGCATTTTCCCTGACCACTGGCAGCTTTAGTACTTAAGAACCCATTGCTATTACTCTGTTTCTTGTGAAAACTTTAATTTCCAAGTATTAAATTGATTTATCCCTGGGTTCTTGATCAAGCGATGGGAGCATCTAATTATGGAACACAGACTGCATCCATTCCCTTGGCATGGGTCTGAGAAATGCAGCGTGAAATCTTTTATTACTGTTGTCTTGCAAGATTTTCAGCGGCTTTCGGCTTCCCTATGAGCATAGTGCGGAAACAGTTTGGTGAGCTACGGGGACGTTTCACCTGTGTTTCCCGCTGAGAAGCAATAAGCAATAGCTCTGCCAGCAACAGCACCTGGTCCGCAGGAGGAAGGCGTTAATGGTAGCCATGTCTCAAAGACCTGGTTAAAGCAGATGGATGCGATCGCCCTTCCTGCTTCAGCCTGAATGGATGAGGCCATTTCACCCTACGTGTGATGGTGGAAATGGTGGGAAGTTGCTGTTTCAGGCCTGGGGACATATACAGTAAGGATGATTAAATTAGACTGAGAGGACTGATGGCAGCAGCCTGGGGACTAAGTCATGCCGGCATGGGTAAAGCTAAGGATGAGGAAGCTGGGAGCAGTGAGCACAGTCCTGGGAAGAGGGTAGAGACAGAGCATCTCTGGGGCGTGGGGCTCATGGCAAAGGCTGGCCGAGATGACTGAGCTGGGAGATGGTTATTCTTGTTTGCAGCGTCCAGGCAAATGGGATTTTGTAGGTTCTTGAATTGCAATGGCACCAGAAGAAACTTCTTGCTCACATAATCCATTCTTGCTCTGAAAAGGAAGACTCTCATAAGACCCTGAGTCCTTACCTGAACATCACAGGTTCTTAGCCCTCTGCATCTTGAAAATGATTTTACAGCCTAGGGCTCTCAATCTCCTTTCAGACGCCCAATGCAAATCTCTGCATTGTGTGTAATGGGTGGGAGGGAGATTCAGAGGGGAAGGGGGAGCTCATGGGAGATGTGTCTTTATGTGGACCCATGGATAAGAGGAGGAAGGGGAACAGTTTCTGTTCCACATAGAGATTACAAATAGGGTATCAAAAGCTTCTTCCTGAGGTCTAAGACCTGTGGAGGTCTCTCTGGAGAAGAGTGCAAGCCTTTTAATATTCTTTCAATTTTCTGTGCTCCTCTGCTAACTTTATTAGGCACTTTGAACGGAGATTCGGATGCTGGATGAGCTCAGAAAGCATTGCATGTGTGTTTGGTGCTGTTATGGTGACGCAGACTGTACGAGCCACTAGGAAATGAGCTTGTTTCTGTTCTAGCACTGAGAATCGCTTGAGTTTTTGACATACCAGAGCCAGAAATCTAA
>JAVJGI010000037.1:7294125-7317672 GCA_035590275.1 Ibycter americanus | reverse complement strand
TTTGAACGGAGATTCGGATGCTGGATGAGCTCAGAAAGCATTGCATGTGTGTTTGGTGCTGTTATGGTGACGCAGACACTAGGAAATGAGCTTGTTTCTGTTCTAGCACTGAGAATCGCTTGAGTTTTTGACATACCAGAGCCAGAAATCTAAAATGCTAATGGCAGGAATACGTTCCTGTAAGTGGCACAGTCTGCCCCCGTGGAGCCAATGGGTAAAATGGAGCATTACATCATTTTTTTCCCCCATAGCCTGTGGTTTCCCAACATTGATGGCTAATTGCCAAAAACAGGCAGCCAGTGAGTCCAGAAAATCAATAAAAAGCATGCGGTGAAAGTGAAAATAGAAAAATCATGTATCGTAGCAATTTTATACAGTTCTAGTGCTGATAGTCAGGAGACCTTTAACACAGAGACTAAAATAGCTTTTAATAATTTCAGTCAACTTCATTTCTAAAGAATGCTCTAGTCATGTATAAGCCTTTGCCGAGGACTGGAACTGTTCAGAAGGTTTTGTCATCCTTTAATTAGTCTTGATAATGAGGCCTCATTTTAGAGGAAAACTTAATTTAATGGTCTTGGTATTGAATGACCTTGATGTGGTTAAGACACTTGTCTATATGTGTGTGGGAAATGCAAATAATGGAGACTGTATTGGCTCCCAGCCTGTGAGCCTCGGTAAGGTGCTGGATGTTACTTTAAATCTGCTTGCTTTGCAGGTCAGATTGAAGGATGCCTGAGACAAGCAATAAATTTTTTTCCTGCTATTGGGAGGTTGAACCTGCTGATTAATGCACCTCTCATTTTTTTTTCAAATGCTTGAATTCACCCTCCCTTTGAATTTTCTTTGTGGCACTAGAGGCTTCCAAGATTATTTTTTTCCTAAATAGATGCCACATGAGGGCTATGACTCACCAGGGTCTGATAATTGAATCCAAACATGTAATTTACCTTAACTACAGTAGTTTTGAATATGCTGCACAAAGTTTCTGTAACATTGCTCCTGAAAGCAAGATTGCACTTGAAATAATAAGGGCAACTGTTAATGTGTGATGCCCTCCTTCACTGGGCAAAAGCTAAAATATATTGTATTTGTAATATATAGGTACTTCTCTTTTGCCTTGAGCTTTTTTTTTGGTGTGTGGGTTCCCTCCCCCCCGCCCCTAGACTTAAGATCCCAACTGTAGTTTATTTTAGCATTTGCTTCATATTACATCTTTGTTTTCTGTCCTGAACTAGCTCTTCACCTTCTTGTATGAATTGCTTTTTCAAACTTAATGGAGACCTGGGCCAGAGCACACAACGGCAGTGACTGGAACAGGTTTGAATTATAAAGCAAGCTCTTTATTGCATCCTGACGATAGTCTGATTTGTGAGAACAGAAAGCAAACTCCCACTTTACTGGGAGAGCAGCCTGAGAGCATAGTACGTGGGGCACTGGGAATACGGGGTTTCTGGATCCAGTCTTGCTATTTGCTTGCTGGATGGTGCATGAGTCACTTAATTCTCCTGGATCTGTTTCCTCATCCCCAAACAGGGGATGATGCAGGCTGCCATTTGAAGCTTGGTGATCTACTAATGGAAAGCTTTTTCCTATAAAAGCTGCTATTACTGTCTAAGTGTTGTTAATTGGGCATTGCAATGAAAGTGATTGTAAGGAAAATGTGAATGACCTCTTGAAACTGAGCAAAAAATAGTATCAATGTGGGTGTCTGTGTGGGAGAAAGATGGAAGGATGGGAAATAGGAGGGAAACAGCTGGAACTATCCAGATCATATTTATGTTGTTCTGTTTAAAGGGAGGGTTACCCAGCTGTGGCACAGCCCCAGTTGTTACAGAGCTGGTGGGCCTTTGCTAATTGGTCCCAGCTAAGGACAGCCATGTGTCTGCCCTGTGTTTTGCTTTACTTGAAGCTGACTTTGTGCTTGTACTTTATTGCACTGGAAGACCAGAGCAAGCAGCTGGGATTCGGGGCCAAAAGTGCTACTTGGGAAACCATTGAGGGGAGATGAGTATGAACTCCTCTGTGTCTCACTTTGCTTATTTACAAAATGGAACGAACACCTGCTGGTGAGCACACCTTGTGCTTCAGCTTGTGGATCTATGGAAGAATGTTTCCATGTGTGTTGGTGGAGCTCAGTTCAGACTCAAAGACCTGTAGCTGTGCCGAGGGTGTTGCTGAGTCTGAGCAGCACACTGCTGAATAAGGGATGGCTACTGATCAATAGATTCTGTGATTACATGTTATTTTTGACCTCTCCTTGAAGTAAGCTTATGAGGCAGCATTAGTATTTGTGAAGAGTAAAATGGGCTTGGAGCAAAGGCCAAGGTGAGGGCTGTACAGGGTTGATTGCTTGCTTTGGTGCCTGGCGAGGCTCTGGATGTTGTCTTCTGTGTTCTCAGCACTTTCAAGTTTGAAACTGGGTTAGGGTTTAGACTGCAGTCAGCAGAGCACATGAGCATCCACCTGATGCACTGAGAATTTTCCGTGACTATTACGTCTTCGTGTCAGGTACGTGCTTTTGCTCTGTTTAACCAGGCATCTACCATATCTGTGCCAGAAGTGCCCCTGTGTTCTGGCCGTAGCGTGAATCTTCTCTAAACTGATGCTAAACCACTGGTCGTGCCTTCTCTGTGTGTATGGGTGTGCAGGTGCACGTGTGTGTGAAATCATGTGATGTGGCCACATCTCAAGTGCCTCTAATACCTGAGCCTTTACTATAATTCACTGCATTTCCAAGTGCAGAATCATACATATCACCCCAGAAGCTGCTGGGCAGAGTAGTGTTAAATTTTGCCTGTTAAGATTACTGTTATGTCCAGTTTCTTTAAACAGAAGGTACTTTTCTGCCCCACTGAAGCATGGCTGACATAGCTTTCAGCTGCTGGCACACAGAGATGCTTTGCTGCAGAACAGACAGATGTAGCTGGGGAGCAGGGATAAAACTTGAGTTTAAAAAAAAAAAAATATTAAAATTGTGTCCAGGTTGTACCTTTAAAAAAATTTTTTTTTTTTAAAGAACATTAGCTTTGCTGCTCTGTGGACTTGCGTGCTTCCTGGCTGCGGATGAATGCTGATTAAACTTCTGCTATTATGTGTTTGAGCAGCAGAGGAATGTACGGTTAGGAAGAATATAACATTACATTTCACCAGCTGTGAGTCAGGACCCTTTCTTGTGCTTTTGTTGTTCCTGATCCTTCTTGATGGAAAAGGAGGGAGAAAAAAAAAGAAACTCATGGAATGATCAGCCAAACTAGAGCATATGTTAAGCATTGCACATGTACGTTCCCACAGCATCTCACTTCTGGATGTGCACTCTTACACGTTTAGACCACTGCTTTGAACTTGTGCAACGGAGCAACAATAATAAAATATTTTTAGTTGGTGCCATTTTAGTGCATCGTATATTTGTTTTTGCTGCAGCATGTTTAGCTCATATTCTAAATACTGTGAAGTTAAAATGAATCCTTTTGTGTCCATAAATTATGGTGCTTAAAGATTCAAATTTTGGTCCCCGCATATCCATAGCTTTAGATTTATGAACCCGTAAAACACTCACTATGTTTCTTCGTGACTTGTATCTGACTATTTTTTTCCCAACATAATGCATAAATGGAGTACAGTGTTCCCAAATGACATCAGCTCTCTGGAAACCTATAAAATCATTCTTGTGTTTAACTGACTTTACACTATTGCTGTGTAAAACTAGAAATTTATGAAGATGAATAGGAAACTTATAGATTGCATAAGGCCTGCTTTGGAGCTGCAGTGCAAGCCGTTTACAACAGGAATGCAAATAGCCTGATGATCTTCAGCCTTCCAGTCTGCTCTTTGCTCCTTGGATTATCATGACGGTTCATTTACGTTTACTTTGACAACAGTACCTGCCACTGATAAAGAGGTGAGAGTCAAGATTTGAGGGGAAACGTTTGAAGAACAACATTGTATTTATAAAAATTGTCCCTTGGGGGCAGAGCGTGGCTGCAGATGAGCAAAACTCAGTTTACTACTTATAATCCATTACTGTTAATGTGTTGTTCTGTTTAGGAGCCTTCAGCTGGCCAAGGGAGAAATTATTTCTCTTGCCTGTGTATGGAGCCCTCTGAACTCCAAAATGTCAAAGGGAACAGTAAAAATGGAAGGGGAGGGGGAGCCATCCCAACCTGGCTTTTGAGGACTGCAGCTCAGCCTCGGCATCCGAAGGGCAGCTCTGGAGCGACCGCCTCCTGCCCATCTCTGTTAAGGAAAAATAATCTGTTAAAGTGAAACGATGACAAGATGTTCAGAATTTTTCTAAGCTTGTTAGACAGTGAGGCGGAGGGAACCCCATTGAAGCTGATCATAGTGGAAGGCTCAGTCGCAGGTCAGGGAGCTCAGCCTGCAAGGAAGTAGGACGGTGAGGCTGGAGGCACGGATCATGCAGGATCTGCTGCAGAGAAGGGAGTTCAGAATGCAGGAGATGCGAAAGAAACATAAGTCCTTCAAAAATTCAGGAGGTACCCTTACTGGATGCATTGTGGGATGTCTGTACAACAAACAAGGCCGGTCTGTAGAGATGATGGCCTCCCTCAAAATAGCAAAATAGAATTCCTGTTCATGATACCAACTCTCCTTAAACAAATATCCCATTTGCACGGGAATTGATTACAGGCTGTGTCGCTAGTGGTCTGGGGCTTTGGGGACTAAGAGAAAATGTAACTGTTGCCATATGGGTAACCGTTCTCCTACACACCCTGTCCAAGTGCAATCTGTTTGGATAAAGCTGGTTGCTCTCTGCCTAACCTAGCTTGAGTTGATGCAGACAGCTTTGCAGGATGATGATCCTGATGCTTCTTTTATGATCTTTTTTTTGCATCTCCCTTCCAGCTGTTTGCTCCTTAGAGCAGAGGACTGTCATCTTTTCTGTTCCGTACGGAATGGCAACAGCTGAAGCCTGTGGAAGGGAGGTTGCATGCTGAGGAGGAGCTGCGAAGCAGGTTACGTGGTCTGCAGTAAGAAGCCAGCCACGCTGTATATGTGTTAGAGCCCTGATGTGTTTATGGGTGTTAGTTTCAGACTGTTAGTACTGTAGGTAGCCCAGGTTAGCTGGGTCAGTACGAAGAGCACTGCTGGCTATATCTGATATGCAGTGGAAGATGTGAGTGGAGCACTATATGGCCACTAAAAGCTATAGGGGAAACAGCGCAGCCATGATTTTGTTTGGAAAAGAAAGGTATGCCCACAAGTGTCCCGTCAGAGGCACGCTTACCTTGAGCATGTGGATTCCAGCCACAGCTGGCTTTGCCTGTAATGCTGTTATAACTTCACGAGTTTTTCATGTCATACCTGTAAAGCTTCTATTCCAAGAATTCTGACATGTTTCAAAGTACTTCATGGAGGTGAGCTCAAAGCTTGCAGGATTTCTCACCTGGTGCTTTCTGCATGCCTAGGCACAGCAGTACTGCCCTCTTAGAAAGAGGTTCTGAAGCTTCTGTGAGTGAGCCAGAGACAGACGGGAACAGAAGCGAGATGATTTCTGTAATTTCTGGTATGTTTTAAACCATGGACTATGTAATTGTTTGGGACCATCTGACTGAACATCTTCTGCTGGTCCATCTGGTCTCCCTGCCTTGTGATGGACTGGGTGACACAGTTTTTGGATCAGCCCTTGCAGTAATCTCCTGGTGCTCTGAACACTTACAAAACCTATCTTTTGGTTTTGGTTTTTTTATGTTAATTTGGCACAACGTTCAGTGTACCTTTTTTTTTGACTCTAGTCTATAGTCTGAATTTTCTCTACTTCAGTTTTAAGCCTGTTTGTTTTTCTGGGGTGATGACTAACCTGGTTATTATAGATTTTTTTTTCTTGTATTTAGTGATGCCAAACATGTATCCACGTATCCATGACATCATTAATATTTGTAGCTACCTAATAATTAGAAAGCAAGTAGTTACAAATTTTATGAGAAAGATGGAAATTTGTAGTGGGTTTCTTTTTCTGCTTAACTGAATGCTTTGTCATACAGAATTTAGTGATGTTTCTGCAAGCTAGGCTGCAGTTTTCTAGGTTTCTTCTCTATGTGTGAATTCCTCTTCAAGTTCTTAAGTCTGGGAAAAGTTCTTGACTCATTTCCTTTACATCTTGCTCTGCTGTAGGTGGGAGGTTTATGGTTAGGATCCAGATCAAGTACTGGGAGGCTGATGCAGGTGAAACATTCTGCATGGCACATGGATAGCCTTTCATTTTAATTTATTTGAAAAGTTAAAACTGTGCAGGAGTGGAGTGCTCTTCTGCTATATTTGCAGTGGTACAGGACAGCAAAATCTCTGATGACAGCTGTTGCAGTGGAGGCTAATTATATAGGTTAGGCAAATTAATATAGAAGGGATTTCAGGTCTTCTCCCTAAACCCTAATGTTTCATCCTAAGAAATTGTCTTGTCACGAGACCACTGTGAACATAAGGAGACATACACACACACAAAAAAAAAAAAGTTGCAGAAACTTGGAGCTAAGGCTGCTTATTGATGAACCCTTCTCCTTGATGTATGGGCATAACACATAGGTTATAAATACAGGATATAATGCTGTTTCACAAATAACATAGCTTTCCACTTTTGGATGTCTGTTCTGGGTGCTAAGCCAAGTCTGTGAAAGTCATTTATGTCTGCAGCCTGTAGAACCTATTATCAGTTAAACTGAACAAAGCAAGTATTTGCTGCCTTCTGTGAGGATAAAGCAAGTGCTTTGTGTTCTCAGCCAAATTAGCTTTATAGTTTAACTGCCTTCTCTTCTGGACTGTATCTTGTAAACCGCTGAAGTGACTCGACAGGACAAAAAAAAATAAAATGAGTGAGGCATTCAGCGAGGTCTGTTCTTGGTTTAGTGATTATAACTCTGGTGACAGCCAGCAGCACAGCACAGTCTTTAATCACGGGGTGTGCTCTGCCTAGAGCCTGGCTGTGAGAGGGGTGCTGCATTGAAGTGCAGGGACACAGTCTGTCACCATGGGCTGCTGCTCGCACAGCTCTGCAGATGGTGTTTGCTTTCCCTGGCCCTTCCTGGTCTCACAGGGCAGATCTGGAATGCGTAGAAGAGTTGGGTGACCTGGAAAGAAATGCTCTGTACCTCCTCAGATAGGTGATTCTGCATCTGAGCAAATAAAATGGAGGGGGAGTTTCTTTTTACCTCTGACTGTCCATGGTAAGGCACAGTGAGGTTTTCCAGCTCCAAACCTCCTCTATTTCTGCAGAGATTTGCTCTTGGATAAAAGTACATGAAGCTCCTGTTGGCGGTCATCATTAGGTATGGCCAAACTCTTACCAGCCCCTCAGGTCTAGGCCAGACTGTCACGTCTGCTTGTGAAGACAGAAAATCCACTTGGTATTACTAAATGCTTGAGTAAGGATCTGAAAGGTTGAGGAAGAACTGGGACATTATCTTTTTTTTTTTTTTTTTTTTTAAAAATTCATCCTGTTCTAACTTCCCTGTGGTCTCTGCTTATTGCTAATGTCAGGACACAAGAAGGATGGCTATTTGACCTAATCCTGTATGGTTGCTCTTGTGTTGTAATTTTAAGTGTAACTCTGGGAGCCTGAAGCCTTGCCTGCTTTGGAAAGCCGGGCGTGCACTGTTTCTTCTTGGTGCTATGTGTACGAGGACAACAGATTTCATGACAGGTGGGTGCTTGTTGGCTGTTGAGGGTCTGTGCTGCTAATGATCAGCTGCAGCCTTGAACCTCTCCCTCACAACAGCCTTCTTTTCCATCTGGTTTCCCAGCCCTGAGCTGAACAGCCTCATCAGACCCTCCTTGCTGTTTGTCCGTGCACCTCGAACGGGAAGGAGCAGCAGCATGTTGCTGTCCTGGATGGGGCTGTCTCCTGGCTTTGACTTTTCTGGACTGTTGGCAGGAGTTTCTCCTAGACACCAGCTGCCTCGGTTAGCTGGGCTCTCCCTGCGTCTTCAGGTGCACTGGGACTGGCAGAGGGACACCAAAAACTCACAAAGCTGGGAAGGACACGTGTGAGGGACCACACTGCTCCTGCAAGTTCTGACTCCCTGTAACAAAGATGAACTGTCCTTGTTACCACAGAATATATATTTTTTCAAATAAAACAATAGAGGGATGTGTGTTTTTTGTGGTGGTTTGCTTTGGTTTAATTTTTTTTCCCCACTGTGAAAGGGAGTGGGCACAAATGTCTCTCTGTTCTCCCCAAGGAGTTGCTTTTTTTTTTTTTCATCTCCAGCCTCCCCCTGTTTCCAAAAGCTTTTGGCTGGTATTTTCTTTGAGAGGAAAAGGCGCTTGTTCAAATAATCCTGCCTTTCTAGTGCAGTGCAGGCATGGAGCCTGCTGTAACAGGCTATTCTCCTCCGCCGTCCCAGCAGCACTAATGAGGGGCATGTGCTGTTTGATGCAGCGTTTTATCCCTCTGTCTGCCCTGCCTGGGGGGCTGTTCATTCTATTGCGGTGCTTTTTTTACGTAAGGTATTGCATCAGGCAGCAGAAGGGATGTGGTGCTGAATTTAAACAGCTAGAAGTTGTGTTGTGTGCTTTTCAGGCAGAGTGGAAACAGCCACTGACTTTTTTTTCCTCTTTTTTTCAGTATGATTGTGTCCATTCTAAGTGTTACGGCCATCAGATATTTCCAGCAGTGGCTGTTGAGTTAGCAGCCAGGTTTCTCAGTGTAGTATTCTACCTGTAAGCCTGTTGGAGATTTGGTTTTTTTTTATCACCACTCCAATGTATTTTTTTAGCAAGCCATATTTTACCCATTTGACATACTTGAACAGTCTGGCTGTGGCTAGTTGTGATGATTTTGCTAAGTTTCATGGAGGGCAAAGGAAAGAGAAAGTGTAAAGTTTCTGCCTTGGGCACACCACAGCTGCCGAGGGTGAGTTTATTGGGTCGTTTTCCTTCGCCCTCTGGAGGGAAGCGATGTTAGTTTGTCTGGCTGGTACAGCAGCCTTTCACAGAGATTTTCTCAGAGCTGACGTCCCTCGTGCAAGTCTCTGTTGCAGGAATCTTGAACTACCGTCTTGTATATGTGCAGGCATCCTGCGCATCCTTTGCTTCTGGGGAAGCGAGGGATTGTTGAAGCTTTACACAGATGGCTCTGCACGCAGGTCTGTGGGACCAGCTGTGTCCTAGCTCACCGCTTTTTAATGACTACCTCAAACTTGTCTCAAAGCTGTTTGTTAGCATGACCTCTTGGCTGGTACTTAGACATATTTCTCTCATGTCAAATTCTCCTTTTTTAACGGTAGACTGCTGCTTTTTTTCATTTCATAGCATATGTTTATTTTAAATCTTGTTTTACAGTTGGTAGAGATGAAGATTTGCTTTGAAATGAAATGGATTGTGTTATCCTTATGCAGAAGGTTTACCTTCATACACCACTTTTTTTGTGGTCTGTTTGTAAGCAAAATCAACCTAGAGCGTGAAAAATGTACATCTGATAAGGTATCACTGGAAACAGTTGGTTTCCAGTGTTGCTAACATGAAAATAAATAATTCTAAGGATGGCTTAGTACTTGAATATGGTAAGAACTAGAAATTAATTGCCCTGAACTGCATGGTTACTGATCTGCATCAGGTTGCATTTGCACACGTTATCTCTTGCCTTGTGGCTGCATTGCTTTCACTTTCCGGACTGCGTGAGAAAGTTCTTGGCAGAAACTGAAGCTTAGAACTTATCTGTCAGCCAAGAATATATTAAAATAGAGGTGGATGTAACTTTTTCTGCATGTCCATTTTGCTTGTGAAAAGTTTCAGGTAGGCAGCAGGAAAGCTTGTGTCTTGGTGATGGCGCGGTGCTGCCCACAGCGCGGCTCCGTGACGAGTAGCCGGTGGAGGAGGAGCACAGAGCTGCCTGCAACGTGGGTAGCGAAGCCATTAGAAGTGAGAGATACACTGGGGAGTTTCACAAATTCCCGGTGCTCTTATCTCTTAAGACCGCTAGGATCACTTTCCAACACACACATACGCTTCATCTTACTGGTTTTGGTCACAGATTGTTCCATGTGCATGAACGCTGTCTCTCCATTATTATTTCTCCTACTATACTTGATATCTAAAGACTGCTGTTCCAGGAGCGATATTTGTAAAAGGGTAGATCTTCTGAGATGCAGATTGCATGCATGAATGTATACAGCATATCTGAAGTCCACAGCACAGCACATACATCTCTGTCCAGAGCAAGAGATTTGCGGGGAGGATTTTGTCTCTAAGGCAGAAAATGATTCAAGTGCATCAAGGGCAATTCTGCACTGATCTCTATGTTGGTGTTTGTGGGGCATCTTATCCAAACAGGCCTGTTCCATTGATAGCCACGATGGTTGTTCCATGCTTGTTGAAGTTGTAGGTAGGACAGACCCCCCTGTTCCGTGTGGCTGCGCGCAGGTGGGTCTGCGTCCTGACCAGTACCCTCTGTGGTGCCGAGTTACGGACAATATTCAGCTGAGCGTTTCGGAGCTGTGTAAAAGAAGCTGACCCAAGCTGTACCTATATGGGATCTGGAAAATAGGCTGAAAAACATGATTTAGTTTTTATCTCTAGTATTAAGAGCTCTTCTCATTTGCCTCAGTGTTACTTTCTAATTAGAGAAAAACAACCAGCTGGGTTTCAGTGTCTCCTTGAAAGTAAAAAAAAAAAAAAAAAAAGCAAAATTCCCTGATATAATAATAAAACTGTTTCACAGACTGCAAGAGAGGAATATTGCCTCTATATGTGATTGACTCAGGTTTTGAGCATAAAGTAGCTTGCAAGTGCATATATTTTTATAGTATGTCATCTCACGAATCTCAGGACTCTTTCAGCAGTACCTTCACACAAAGCAGTATCCAAATTAAGTAACTTCAACAATAATTTTCAGAATTATAATCAATGCAACGTGTCAGACTTCCTAAAATCTTGGGAGATTTTGGAAATTCTCATACTCTTTATATTGTCCCTCTGTAAACTACCTATCTCTTTGCATTTTGAGATGTGAGCTCTTCATCATTTTTTTTCCTCTAGAGCTCTTTATTGGTTTTTTCACTGATATCATTTTGATTAAGAATTTTGGCAACAAGCTGACCATTCCTCCAAGTTTTGCTACTGTGTTGGTATGTTTGGGAGGCAAACACCACACTGATGCTCACTTACATTCATATTTATTTTGTTTTGTTATATATTTTTTCAAACAAATAAGGATGTTTTGGCCTGTAGGTGGACTCTGCGTGTTCCTGCAGTGGAAGCAGACTGGCAGTACGTGCTTCCAGTTAATTTGTTTCATGTGGGGCAATAAAGTGAATACATCGGTGGTTACTTGTCAGTGTGTTCTTCTGAAATGAGTTCAGACAATGTCCCTTTTCTCCAAATTACCCAGTGCTACAGTTCTGCCACGTTACTCTGATTTATTAGTGAATATATATGAAATGTGCTAATTTATTCATAATGACATGAAGAAACCAAATTAGTACCAGCCACATTAACAACAACAAAGTGTCCACTTTGAGTTGGGACTTGCGTTGATGACATGACGGCTGCTATTGATGTGACATTACTGACTGGTTTAATAACTGGCTTAATTATGTTTATTGATGGTTGTTTCAGGATTACCATTACATAATTTTGAAATGGCATTTTAAAAACATGCTGAAAATGAGAAATAAAAAATACTGATGGAACATTTGTGCTCCTCGCTGTGACACCATATTCCTGCTGCTTATTCATCTTGTTTGTAATTATAGTGAGGAATTTTTTTCTCTTTATTTTTCTCTTGGAGGGGGTGGGGGGAGGGAAATACTGCTTCTCGTACTTGTGCTGTCTTCTGTTTGTTTAAAGGGCTGCCTCTTGCCTCTTTAACAACAGTATGGCAACTGAACACACTTTGAATTTTTGGGTATGTCTGTCTACCTTTGGGTGGCCTAAATAGCTGCTTTTGCTCAGGAAGTTAAAAGTTTAAAGATACGTTACTGTCTTCACAATTAGGAATATGTAGCTGCTGTGATAATTTTCTCATGCCTGGTTCCTCCTGCTATTTTTTTATAATCTTTATATAACTGATATTACTCTTTTTTTTCCTGGAAATTCTGCAGTACTTACAGAGCTTATTCTTTATGGGGTAAATACAGAGCAACTCTAAATGAATTTCCATTTTATGATAGCCTTCCAGATAGTATGCAACTTAGTATATTGCTTATACACAAAACAACAGTTAGAGGCAGCGTTAGTATTTTCTTCTCCTGGAGTGAAGGAAGGTGTCTGATGGCATGAAAAATAAATAAAACATGAGAGGGTGTACCCTTCATCACTTCTCTTTAATGATTGAATTGGACTTCCTGAAGTTGCAAGTATGGCCCTGGACTTTGCACAGGGGTTCCAAAATTCCTGATGGGGTGGGCAGGGTTTGGCTAAGCTTGGCCTGACTTGCGTTTTGGTGCAGTGGTGAACTGTAAGAGTTGACTAGGAGAACTTTTAACTCAGCACTGCAGTCACAGCCAACAAATACCAAAAGCTTGAGCGCTGCCATTGAAATGGAAGTAGGATGGGCAAATGGTCTTCCTGACACGAAACCAGACTGAAGGAAGATGACAAATACCTGTTATCACCTAGGTCTGTATTTTTTGGTAACCAAGAAAACTTGTGCCTCTACCCCTAGTCTGGTAGAGTTTTATTATGTTTTAGCTGCAGCTGAAGGTTTGTATCTCTGCTGGTGTAGCGTATTCCAAAGCAATTTTTTCCCCTTTAAATGTAATTCAGTGACTTAGAGAAACTATTTTTTCAGCCTGCTTCCTGTGTTGTTGGTAATGGAAAGTAAATGCACAGCAAATAGAATTTCATACTGACAGGAGTTATGAGGGAACTAATTTTTTATATGTTATGAACAAGTTCTGTTCTATATAGTAAAAAAAATTGTGTAATGGACTTCTGGGTTCCCCTGCCCCTCTCCATTTTAATCTGTCCTGGCTCTTGCATAACTATAACCTAATTTCTCACAGTTTTTAAACTTAGAGTATTGGCCCAAGTTCTGCTGACTGTCCAGTGACGCACACTGGTGCTTTACAAAGCAGTGAGAAGACCTGACAAAAAGATGAACTTAGATGACCTTCCTAATCTAAAAAGTTTCACTGCCGTCTATTTTCAGAGTGATCCCCTGTGTGAAGAGGCAGAGGTCCTCTTGCAGTTCTGCCATGAAACATGACCTTGAGCTGGTGTGTGGTGTGGTGGTGAATGTTCCTCCTCCCTGAAAGCACCGATTTGACAAAGTTAAAAACTTCCACCAGAATGTGACTTTTTTTTTTTTTTTTTAAAATATGAAAGAAGGTTTGGATGCTGTTCTCAAGTAGATGATGAAGTTTTGAAGTAAGACAAGTTCCTACCCAGCATCAGCAGCGGGGCAGCCCTCAAACAGGCGTTGTGGCTGTGCTTCAGGGCTCTCTGGGGGTTTGGTCCCAGCCTCTGCAGCTGGAGCTGTTCTTTGTGAAAGTAAATTAAAACTTGGCGGGAAGGATACTGAATCTTGTAGTCTGTCATATACTGGCTATATATATTGACTTATCTTTGTGTTTTGCCTGCAGTAAACACTTATTTATAAAAGTAGCACAGCTCTAAGGCAGTCCTGTCCCTGCCAGGCAGTGATAACTAGGGATTATATCACTTACTGGATTGTGCAGGACTATGTTCAAATCTCTGGCTTGAACCACTCGCAGCAGAAACTTAACCAAGGTTTTTCTGAGGTCTAAGGAGTGTCTGAGTCAGGTCCTGGCTTTATGCAGTCACTAGTCTCTCCCTTCTTTAGGACTGAGTGATTCGAGTGATTAATCTGGGACCTCGCTGTCTTCATTCTGGAAACTTTTTTCCCCACACTGGAGCAGAGTCAGAGTGTGAGAAGCCCACCTGCTGAGGAGGAAGGAGCTTCAGGGACAAGGTGTGACGAACTGACCACAGCCCCCATTCCCTGTCCCCCTGTACTGCTGGGGGGCAGGAGGTAGAGAACTCCTGGGGTGAAGCTGTGCCTGGGAAGAAGGAAGGGGTGGGGGGAAGGTGTTCTAAGGTTAAGTTTTTATTTTCTCATCATTCTACGCTGGTAATAAATTAATTCTTTCTTCCAAGGTGAGACTGTTTTGCCTGTGATGGTAATCAGTAGGTGATCTCTCCCTGCCCTTATCTCCACGCAGGAGCCTTTTGTTATATTTTCTCTCCCCTGTCCAGCTGAGGAGGGGAGTGATAGAGGGGCTTTGGTGGGCACCTGGCATCCTGTGGAGGTTAAGATAACTAAAGCTCAGTCTTACCATCTAGCTTTTAAGATGATCTCTGTAGGACTTGCATGGGAAATTTCCTCTAGTTGCATCATTTCACATGTAATAGATGTATAATGGGTTTTTTTCCTTTCTGATGCAGTCATTACCTGGAGCTATCAGGTGAAAACTACAATGTGGCTCTGTTGACCTGCCATCCACACCCCAATATGCACAATCATGTATTCCTTTGGGCAAGCTGATTTCTCTAAGTGAGGATAGGGGAACATGATCACTCACTCATACCAGGCACAACAAAAGCAGGAGGCACCATGTCCCTGCAGAAAAATTGACTTGAAAGAGATAACAATAGGGAATTGCGTAGAAACTGTTTAGCTCCAGTCCTTTTTGCTGGTAGCTGCACTGAAAACAAAATGATGACATGATCTTGCTTCGTCAATTTAGGAAAAGCTGCTCACAAACTTGTTTTCATTAGAATTTTTGGGGAGGGAGTGGGAGATGCCTGAAAATACCACCACCACTTAGTCTTCTGTTTCTACAGTCTCCTGTTTTTCTTTGCAGTCCTGTTTTTGTACTTACTAAATACTAATTTAAAAGAAACCTCATTAGATATTCATAGGTACTATAGCTAGTTTTGGTGGAGATATCACAGTGGTAGTGACCCACTGGCAAGGATAGCTCGTGTCAGTCTTGCAGCTCTAGAGACAAGTGACGATTAATGGTAGGGCTTGACACAGAGGGGAGATAAGGCTTAGAGGAGATCACTGACTTTTAGAATTGATATCAAAGTTGTAGTTAAGATAGATATGTTACAGTGATTTTTGCCCACCCCTCACTCCTGCTAAAATAAAAGAGGAAACAGCAGTTTTAAGCTGACTTGAAAAATTTCACAAATTTGTCCCAATTTATATGTTGGTTTTTTTCATAGTTGATCTTGCTGTGTGAGTTCTGGGAAAAGAGGAAGTCTTTGTTTTTGCCATGCTCTAAAAACCAAGCCAAACCCTCAAACTTATTTTTGATTTATTTTAAAAATAAACAAAACTAAACTCACCCCCCTCCCAACAAACAAAGCAACCAAAGTAACTCCCCAAACGTTGCCTCCCCTTAAAACAGGATTAGTTTGTGATGTTTCCTTTTCCTCTTTTCAGTTTATGAAGAAGGTTAAAGTATTTTTTTAATGCTATGTTTGGGTATTCTTGTGAAGCTTCCTGCAATGGGTTTACCAATCACTTAAGGTTGTAATTACTTTTTTTTTAAAGTATGTATTTATGGATAATAAAGGCTTGAAAGGTACTTAAGTTTCATTATGTCCATCTAAAAGTCCTTGGGGCATACCTACTCACCATCAGTTGTCCTAGGGGAGCCCTGCACCCTTCCCAAGCCATTGGGGTATTTATCTGAAGCAGGCTGCCAGGCTGGATGAGTCTGATCTTTTCCAGTCATGTCTTGGCTAGTTCTGAAGTTATACCTTGCTTCTAAAAACTGTCTTTAGACTGATTAAAAATTCTGTAAGATTTTGAAATTCTAGGTCAGTGGCCATAAGTTAGGGAGGTAAGGTTGCCAAGAAGAATAGAGGCCAGGAACTTATCTTGAATGGTGCCAGTGGGTGACCAGCTAATGAGTAACTTAAACTCAGCAGAATGTTGAACTGCCCTTAGGCATGTCCTTGCAGCTCAGACCACACGTAGCCCCATGGCAGGAGCTGTTTTTTGTACAACTCAAAGTGGTTTTACTAAATTAGGGTCAGTCTGTAGCACTGTGCTGGAAAGGAGTCATAGAATGGTTTGGATTGGAAGGGACCTTGAAGATCATCCAGTTCCAGCCCCCCTGCCATGGGCAGGGACACCTTCCCCTAGACCAGGTTGCTCACAGCCCCATCCAGCCTGGCCTTGGACACTGCCAGGGATGGGGCATCCACAGCTGCTCTGGGCAGCCTGTGCCAGTCACCGCCCTCACAGTGAAGAATTTCTTCTTAATATCTACTCTACATCTACCCTTTTTCAGTTTAAAGTTATTGCCCCTTGTGCTATAACTACAAGGTCCTAAAGTGATAAATAAAATTCTAATCAATGGAATACCTGCTGGATGGCCAGTGTTAAAGTCGCATCAGCATTGCTGAGGATGGTTAGGGAGAAGCTGCAGCTGGAGGACTGAGTGTTGTGTTAGGATCATGCAGTTGCATGGTGATGGTGCGTGCCCTGCATTAACAAGGGTCTGTAGCAAAGCCAAGGGCATGTGCGCCCCATGTGAAGGCGTGTGGCAGACCCTGCTTTCAGGGTGTGTGTGGGGGACTCCATGTGCTCAGCAGATGATGATGAGTATTGCTGGGTCAGAGAGGAGACCTTATTTATTGCTTCTCTTGGAGCCCAAACCAAGTCTGCTGTGCCCTCGCTGCTGGAGCAGAGGTTTGGGTGGGCTATGGGGCTGAGCATCTCTGCTTCACTCCATCCCAGCAGCATAAGAGTGGCATTAACTCTGCACTTATGCTGCTGACAGCAATAAATTCTGAGTTCTTCTGTTCCAATAGGATTATAATGGCATATTATCTCATTACAGTAGTGATCATCTTTCAAAGACATCTTCAATGCGAAATTACATTAGAAGGAATTTGTAGAAGTACAGTAAGTGGTTGCACTTGTGGGCCTCAATAATGCTCACAGCGTTAACAGAGCTGGAGGATCTAGTATGTACTGAAGATGTCCCTGCCGTGTGGAAGCTGATGCCTGTACCGTTACACTGTTAGAACCCACACACAAAGTTTTCTCTAAATGCTTCTAGAGGAGGTGGAGAAAATACAGTAAGAAAGTGATGTCTGAATGGCAGTGCAAAGGCAACTGGTTTAGGAAAGGGTGGAAAATCACCATTCCTAAGGTCTTACGACGTAGCTAATAATGTTTCAAATTACTTATTTTGCTACAGGAGAAGAGAGAATAAAAGTGACTCATTGTAAAAGTGTTATTTCTCAACTGGACTGTCCTTTTGACCGATGGGAGGTGATGTCTCTGCCTTGAAAAGAACTTGAAATAGTTTAGCGCTGCTGATCTGTAGTGTTGTCTTTCACTTTCTGGTGGACTATAATGCATTTCTGGGTGGTTTTTTTTGTTTTTTTTTTTTTTTCATTTCTTGAGACGAGGAGCTTTTGTGTAAAGGGTGAGCTTGGATAAACACTCATTTTTGAAGTTGTCTGTGGAATCATCTTATATCCTGTTTGAGAGAGAAGACAATGCTGTGGAAATGAAAAATGAGTTTGTGTAAAAAGTTATCTTTCCTCCAAGATACTACGGAAATAGTGTTTCACAGCAGGGTTTATTACTTTTCCCTAAGATATATAGACATGTGTTATCAGTTTAATGCAGCTATTGGACTTATAGAGGAATAACATGACTTCCAAAGTTGCAGACAATATTGAGTAGATCTTAGAGAGTCAAGTAACTTTGATGTGTTAGCTCAGCTTTGGCCTTTGTTGTTTGTGTCTCTTGACTTCTCAAAAGCTTTTGTGTAATTATCTTAGTAATTCTAATTTTCTGTTCACAAAAGTATAACTAATACAGGTTATATCCTTTTAAACATAACTTTCTCCCCAGTGAAATACCAGACTATTTAAATGCAAATGGCAAAGGGGAGAAGGAAGAATTATCTCACTGGATATTTGAATGTATTGAGTGGGTATTACGCAGGTACTTGTTTAGCCCAGGAATTGTGTTTCTTCTTGGAAGATGCAGATAAATTTTCATTCAGTGAAGAATGAAATCTTAAAGATAAACTTGAAAAGTCTGCGGGGGAAAAAATAGTGCTTTGGAGATTTATAGAATTTAAAACTTTGGACTGATCTCTTCCTGTTCCAGGATTGCAATAATAGTAATAATAATTTCATTCTGCATTCTTGAGTAAAAAGTATAAAAGCTCAACCCCTTTTCCTTCCTTGTCCTTGATATTAGCATTGCCTCACTGTATTTAATGAATGTCATCTTCCTGAGTGTAATAATTTCTGAGAGGGAGAATAATCTTTGGAAAGCCTATGGGGAAAAAAAAATATCGAAGGAGGCAAGATAATTACAAGGACTGCTGCTATCTGATGATGTGGAGGTGCACAGGTTCTCTGCTCGAAGTGAAAAATCTAGGTGTAATCAGGAGCTTACGCATAAACTCCCACGCACCTGGATGAAGTCAGAATCGAGACTAGAGTTGCAAGTGGCAGTGATTATTTAGGGTGGAAAGATATTCTTGCCAGTAGTGCTGGAAACCTCCCTGCTGAAAGTCGTAAGGCCATCCTTTATGTTTCGATCTGAATGCACTGAATTGCAAATGTCAGCTTCTAAAAACACCGGCAGTAAATTGCGTGTCTCGTTTGTTAACTGTAAGGAGGGATATGACTGTTTCAAATATGCAAATTGATAAGCATGAAAACAGTCTTTCACATCTACCTTGAAATTGTTGATCAGTGGCTGTATGGCTGGCTCCTTTGAGAAGTACGAATGATTAGAATGGTAACATTTATCTAGATCACTCTGTATTTAGCAGTAAGTCTCTCCTGGGTATTCAGCCACTTGGCTGAGTGCAAGTTGTGAATCCTAGAAATACCGTGCACAAAACCAATCAAAATGCGGTGTCTATCTGCTTTCTAACCGTAATGTAAATAATATTCCAGTGCCGGCTCAAGGAGAATGCCTGAAGGTATTGGTAGTAAAAAATTAAATCGTTGTCAGGTGTGCCTTGCAGGGCTTTCGATAGTATGACTTACTACTCAGCACTAATAAGAGATGGGACAGCTATTAGTCCAAAATTGCTCATATGAAGTGAAACAGCGAAACCTCATTTTAAACCTTGACCTTTCTGGTGCTAATCACTGCTGCAGGGCAGGAGTTAGCGCTGCCCTTTGGAGTCTGATGGTTTGGTTATCCTGCCTGAACGAGTGCTGCACTGAAACAGTACCTGTGAAGCAATGCAAAGCTGGGATAGATACCATTAAATAAAACTGCCTCAAAAATTGGTAACCCTTGTTATAATGACTTCAAGATGCATAATGGACTGAACGCTCCTGCACTCCCTTGGCCTTGGGCTGGGTGATGAAATGAAATTCAAGTCACTCGGCTCAAAACAGTATATCCCTTATAGGAAAATAGTATAGAATTTAATAGATGCTTAACAATAGTTGATAGTTCTTGCTGTCTGTAAGATGCTCGAGGTGTTTCCCTACATCCTACTGAATGCTAAATGTGTTCGCAGGATGCACCATGGAAAAGTCAGTATGCTGACTGATTTGGTGAAAACACCCTCACACCCTCATGTTTCCCATTTGATTTATGTGCAAAGTGCCAGACTGCATTTTTGCACTACTCCAAGGAAAACACAAGACTGCAGAAGTCCCTGGGAGCTTGGCTGGGGCCCCGCATTTCTGTAGTTGAGCAGAGGAACTCCTGGTGGAGCTGCCTCAGGTTCAAAGCAGACAGGAGGGTGCTTGCCCTTCTGTTTGCCTCAGCTTGGAGACCCCAAGTCAGAACAGGTTTTCAATCATTTGGAGAAAACTCTGGAGAGAAATTTCTACTTTATCTTCCCTTGAGCCATTCAGCCCCATGCTGTACCCTTTTCATGAAGGTATAAATGGCTGCCTATGTTTTCCCAGGTATTGTCTTCCATTCTAGACCTGGAGGTTTCTGAACTTTGGTGATCTGGAAAAGAAGTTGCTCAAAGGGCTGGTAACAATCAGTCTACTCCAAGACCTCTTTGCAGCATCCCTGGTAGAGCATCTTCTATTGGAGAGTGGCATGTTGCCTCTGTTGTTTAATGGATTGTTGCAATTCTTCCTCCTCATAAAGATGCAAATCACAGGTAGGCAACTGTCAATCACAGATAGTTTGCTGGAAGAATATTATGGCTCCTTCAAAAAAAAAAAAAAAAGAAAAAAAAGCAGCAAACTACATATATTTCTTCATTAATGAGTTAATTCCCAAAAAGGACTAAATTTGCTCTTTGGTCACTCCTAGTTTCTGTTCCACCTCAGCGTTAAAACAGCTTTGTCACCCAATTCTGATTCAGTCTTTTTACATCTCTAGGCTTTCTTGAAATGAACATGAACCCCGAGAGCTTACTCACAACTTGATTCCAAGAGAAGATGTAAAAACGTCCCTAGTTTTTTCAGAAGATGTAGTGGCTGTCATGGCAGAGTGTGCTAATTGCCATCTTCATGTTGACAATATGTCAAATCTTTGCTCCACCAAGGCTTTAGAATGCAGCATTAATGTGGCTGGAACAGAAAGAACGTGTTCCCCCAGCCAGCGGTGTTTGCAGCAAGCAGCATGTGGTCTGAGTGGCCAGCGTGTTAGGGAAGTGTTTGAAGTCCAAGTTATTATAATAATTTTCTTGGTACAAAGGGAGGAAAATGTTTTTTAAGTGTCATATGTTTATGTCTTTGCTTTCAACACAGAAATGCCTCCAGTCTGTGCTTGGCTGTGGGAAGGTGGATGGGTTAAAATTCTCCTGACTGTGCCCACATTTTGTGTAGGAATGTCATCGATGGATTGAATTCAGTGCTACACCCTCAAACCTTCTAAAGTTCTGGGCAGGGAGACTCGTTCATGCCAGTCGCAAAGGAGCCTTTCGTCTGCTGGGACCTGGGCTGAGGCTGCCCATCTCATGGTGCCGCTTCCCAGTCGCAGCTGGGAATGCCTCTGGGTTACTGCTGACGTGGGCCTTGGTTGAACAGGTGGTTTGATGGTGGGGATTCGCTTGTCTGAGCTATTTATTGCTTGTGGCAAGGAGCAGCCAGGTAGCAAAACTGCAAGCACATTGTTGGGGGGAAAAACAAACAAATAGAGCCTTATGGCCAGGACGGCGCTCAGCAGCAGCCCCTCGACTGAAGCCAGTTCCTTCGTTGTGTAGTGCCAATGGCCACGGAGCAGCCCAGAGGTCTTGCACTGCTGGCCGTGCAGCAGATCTCCTTTGATCCCCGATATCCCCATGGCCCCGATGGCTTTGGCATGGCCAGGGCATGCTGTACGCGCTGATGGCAACCTGGAGTAGCGGGGCACCCCGCGGTGGGTTCTTCAGGGTGCTAGTGTGCCCCACAGTCCTGGTGGGCTTCTGGGTCCTTCTCTATAAATGCTGTTTAAAGGTTTTTAATTCAAACACCAAAAAAAGAGCAAGAAATTTCTGGACTCTGTGTGTGAGAGGTACCTGTTGTACTGCAACTGTATTTTATGTGTGTTTTAGATGGTCTGTTTTTCTCTAAACCTCAATGGTACTTTAACTCTCTTGGCTTTGGTTTCATTTTCTACAAACTTACATTTTATCTGGATAAGCACCAGTTCCATTATATGGTCTTTAATTGATTACATTTTTTTTCTGAGGTGATACAGATAGAATTTAACCATCAGCCAGTTGTTTTTTTCAGTCATAGCCATTAGTATTGAACACCACGTGAAAAATCGGTGTATAAGAGAGGGCTGAAAGATAAGCATTGAACCACTGAAAGTGAGGAGAACACCATGCAGGTGGTATGGAAACTAAAAAAGAAATAAAACCCCAAAACCTCACAAAAAACTAATGAGGGAGGTGGAGAAAGATAGCTTCATTTATGAATAAATAGCTAGAGAAAAATGTGGTATTCTCTCAAAATTGTATGGCTTGCATTTCCAGCCAAGGCTGAGTGTCTGATTTCTCCACTGGCTGGTTTGGATCGACAGCCTGTTTGGATTGTGTTGTTTTTTTTTTTTTTAAGGTGTCCTTGGCCGGTTTGGCATGAAAAGGTTATAATTTTTTATGTTCAGCTAGACCACGTGGTGCGTACGGGCCAGCATGATGAAAGAAGGTGGGTGGCTTTTGTGGGAAGCGTGCAGGATAAGCAGTACAGAGAAACTGTTGTATGAAGAAAGAAATGCAATGTGCTCTTCAAAGGCATTCAAAAACCAAAGCTGTAACTCTAGAAACTCAAATAGAATAATTTACAAAGCACTTCGGTGCCCTTCAGGCTCTTGCAAAGTCAAATGCTTCCAGCAGTGCCTTGCTTTTGCCATTTGATATGGAATCCTGGGATAAGTAGCCAACTCATCTGCAGATCGGCAGGAAAACGTGTGTTGATTAGATGGGCTGGAGGCTGGACGTAGCTGCCAGCAATCCAAAGATACAACGCGAGTACTCAAGAACACTTTAGCTGAATGAAGATTACTTTTGTGGGGTAATGTTCCTGTGGCTTCGGAGTTGTTTAACTGTCTATCCAGTTCCTTAATATGATAATGAACATTAACATCTGTTCTATCAGCGATTGTCATTGCTGAGCAATTAATTTCTGATTTTGTGCAGCTTCCTGTGGTGATAACGAACCTTGGGGTGTGAAGAAGTTCTTTAACGTGTGCTGTGTATCTTGTTCAGTAGCTTGCTTTCTTTTGTGCATCTAATTTTTTTGCCCTCTTAGGGTTACATTTTTTTGGTATCTTGCTGCCCTGCAGCAGAAATGATTGAAACTACAGGATAGCTGGGGAACACATGGGCTGCTGAATCTGGTCTGCTGCAATCACAGGCATCTATATAGCAGATGTTGAGTTGAGACAATTTCACAGAAACATCCATTCTTACCCATCTCCAGAGCAAGTAGATCATTAAATGGCTCTCATGTTTATTGAAAAAAATGAAGTTTTTTAGTACAAAGACCAAAAGGTCTCATGTACTCTGTCAAATGCTGCAGTGGGAGAGAGCAGGAGAAAGAAGTCTCCAGCTCCACCACAACCTGGCGGTTCAAGGAAAGCCCCTGGTTTTCCTAAACAGTCCAGGTTGTTGCCTTCCTCAGTATCAAAGCTGTAAATATGTCAGCTGGTTTTCTATAATGGAACTGAAAATCCCATGAGAGAGATGAGCTATTTATGCAATGAGTTGAGAGGGTTTTAGTGCAGAGACTTCAGCTTAATATTTTGCAGCCTGTTTTATCCTTTTAACTCTACTGAGGTCACTGAAGTCAGAAGAGGGATGAGGTTGCCCATTTCTGTTTTACTGCCATGGAAACCAATTTGATGCATACAGAGTACCCAGAGTTTCCTTTCCTCCCTCCAAAGTCTCTCCTTTTATTAGTCCTCTCTGCTCTCCTCCTCCATAACTTCTCCTTCTCGTGCTTTTCTTTCTCAGTTTCCAAATTGCTACATTCATCACTGTCGTCTTTCCCTTCTTTTGTAAACTTCTTCAACTTATCTTCTGCTTCAGATAAATGGTTTTAATTTAATATTTTAGATGCTTCCAGGTTTCTTCTGAGTTCTCCTTATGCCTCATCTGTAGGTTCGGGGGGGGGGGGGGGGGGGGGCGGGGGGGGGGGGGGGGCGGGGGGGGGGGTGGTCGCGGGGTG
>JAVJGI010000037.1:7228539-7294025 GCA_035590275.1 Ibycter americanus | reverse complement strand
AATATAAATATTAGATTTGATTTTTATGTTGAGAGCCTTGAAGACTGTTTTGCACTCTGATATTTCATGCAATCAGCAGTGCTTAAAATGAGGACTATCTTAAGGGAAGAAAATATACAGAGGCTTTTATTTTTCCTGCAGTAGTGGAAGAAACTTTTAGGTTGGGAAGAGGCAGAGAAAAGCATAGGTGAAGTATGGTGTCGAAGCAACATTTACCTAAAGTTGGACAGAGTTATTTTTGGGTTTGTTTTGATGTGCTCAGGCTGACTTTAATGAAATGCACAGATTTAGGTTATTGTCAGCCTGTTATTGCTAAACTTACTCCCATGAAGATGATGGAAGGGATCCAGAAAAAGCAAAGTCTTAGAGGGATGTCATGTGTGGGAGCTTTTCCTCAGTGAGCTGGATGTCAGTGAGCCTGGTGGAAACTAGCCATTGGAGCCCTTCTCTGTTCTGCTCCTCTTCTGGGGCTTTTGCAAAATTGATATCCGTGGAAACTGGATATCATGAAAACTTTATGAAATGTTATGAACTTTCTCAAAACTGGTTTGTGAGATGCTGGAAAAGCTGTTAAGAAAACAAAGATAAAGCTGTACTAGACTGAGTAGGCTATTTCAGGCTTTTGGGTTCCTTTTGGAGGATGAACTGCAAAAGTTTTCAGCTTCTGAAACTATCCCTTTTAATGTCCTTAGGAAAATTCAGTCAAGGTTTTGGTGCTAGAACTGACAGTCTTTTCAACCCCCCTGACTGTGCATGAGCTGTGGCTTGACACTGCTCCAGAAGAACACTTGATAAGGCTGATGTGGGTAAGGAATTCTCACAAGCTGCAGTGGGAGCTTTTGGAGACAGAGACCTGGCTTGTTTTATTGGAATGTTACAGGGAGAAGAAAAGTCTTAGTTCTGAAATTTTTCACATGATTTTGCCATCTGTTTTGGTCATGTTGCAGTCCTCTTTTCTCCCATTGCCTCCAATCTAAGCTTGTCACAACCCTCCAGCACATCCACGATGTTGTTTCCTGGCATGTGTTTCCTACACAAACCTCTTGTGTGCTGCTGGGTTTCTTCCTGCTTGACCCTTCCCTTGTCGTCTCGGTCGGTCTCCTTCAAGGTGTTACAAATTAATCTGAGTCATCAACACTGTTTTTCTCTGGTCTGTACTTCTGCATCTCCGTAAGTTGCACTTCAGCCATGCAACCTGCAGTGAATCTGGCTGATAATTTTGAGTGTTTGCTCTTGTTTCTTCCCCTCTTGCCCATTACAAGAGGCCGACCAGAAGCTCTGTGTTACTTTTTTTATTTTTTAACCATTCACACGTCAGGGGACAAATGTTTTTGCAAATCTATAGTAATAATCTTGAGTTTATTAGCAACAGTCTAATTTCAGCATCAGCCCTTTTTGTGCTGTGTGTGGACTGATGGGTTTTTCTGTTTTCAGGATTTTCTATCGAAACAGTGACTAAAGCTATAGAACTGATGAAAGTTTAAATAAAGAGGTTTAGGAGAAATCTGGATGTGATTTCAAGTGCCAGGGAGAAGGGAGCTAAAACGCTATTAGGAAGGATGCTTGGAAACATTAGGTAGAATACTTTAAAAAATACATGGCCTATTGCTGGCACACTAAAACAATATTGTGTTTTTAGTGTCATCTGAAAGCTTCTATATAATGAATGTCATTGATGTGAATTCGAAAATATCATTGACTTTGTAGCAAAACAGTTGGAGTGTGATGTTTTAGGTTTTTTTTATTCCCCCACAAAAAAAAGAGTAGTTTTTGGATGCAGTTTTTAATTGCTGCATTTCCCTCAAAGGACCCACGCTGAAACTCTAATTTATTGTCTTCATAACCACGGACAGTGCAGGGAGTTTAGACTTTCCCTTTTGCTACAGTGGCTTTATTAAATATGGATGTACTCTTGCCACATAAGGGAAAACTAAATCAGACCAAATTTATTGCACTTTACATAATTATGCATTGAGAACAATGTATAATTAATAAACTCATCGTAGATTCAGGCTGTTGGGTGCTATTACTACTGAAATCTAAAATGTTTTTTTAAGGTGAGTTTTTCCTGTGTTTTTGGGAAAAACCCTACAAATACAGTTGTCACCCTAATAAATGAAATCACTGGAATGATAAATTTCTTCTGGAGGATTAGGAAATGGTTTTAAACTCAAGTGAACCTAGATGATCTGCCTGCCCCCATTTTTCTCTTTAGTTCCAACTTTTGATGTTGTTTCCACAAAGTTGTGTAGTTAAATTTAAATTAATATTGAATTAATACTTTATAGCTCAGTTCTTAATGTGCCAAACCAAAAGAACTTCTGGACTCTTTCCCAGTGTAATAAGGCAGGAAAAATACGCCTAAAGACTGATGAGGAAGACAGGAATTTGTCAAAGCTTGTGAAACTTAACTGTAGATCTCGCATTTGTACGTAAAGGAAAAGGATTAAGACTGTACTGTTGATTTTTAGTTTTGATTAGGCTTGGGTTTTCTGTTTTTCATATTAATCTCTCCTGTCTCCCACTGACTTGCTGTATTTTAGAGACCTAAAATAATGAACTAAATCTTGCTCAAGCAAACATGCCAAAAATATGCAAAGGGAAGCAGTGGCACCATGTCAGCTGTACCTCCTGGTCCTGCCTAGGTTGGTGGTTCTCTTCAGCTGGAGGAAAGCCTGTGAAAATCGATGTTTAGGACCAAAAAGACATCTGCCTGGCAGGTGGCTGGCATCAGCTCCCCTCTTGGTTGACACCTGTTTTTGAAAACACAGGTATTCCTACTGTAAAAAGCCAGAATCCATCTTTCCATGAGCAGTTTTTTCCCCCCATGCTTTTCCATGTTGTTTCTCTTCTCCAGACGTTTCCATCACCCTCTTTGCATTTTGACTGGTGTCGGTGATGACCCAGCTTGGGATTCCTGCTGCGGGGTCTGGGCACCAGCATCCTGGGAGCTGGTAACAAGGCTGGAGGATGGTGCTGCTTGTCCTCAGTGCTCACTGTACATCCAGGAAAGCAAACTCAAAATACCTTTGTGTTTTCTTGCCAGCAGGGGAATAGTTGATTGAATGCACCTTTAAATTACTAAGAATTGTAGCATCTTGCACTAAGATATAAAGCTGCTCAAATTAATTGCGTTTAAAAATTGGAGGAGTGGCAGGCAGAACAGATGTAATTTCTTCTATTCAGGTGCTTCTTGTCATTGTTCTGCTGTTTCCTACATGCAGCTGTGAATATGTGAAGCTGTTGAAACACCGTGGTCGGAAAGAACTTTAGGTCATATTTCTTCAGACTGGTATGTGGTCATTTTGTTTATCTTTTTTCTTGCAACACCATAGCAATGAGCTATGTTTTCTTATTTGGGAAGCAATATAGCAATATATTCTGCTCAGCAACTGAATTTTGGAGCAGTCCTGAAAGAAGGTGGTTTAGGGGGAATCCCAGTGCCCTCTGTAACTGTACTTGCTTTATTAGCTGTAGCTTCACACTAGAGCCACTGCAGATTTATACTGAAGACTGCAGATGGAACAGTGAGAAGAAAAACAATATGGACAGAAGCAGAATCCAAATGGCAAAACATCTAGGTAAAAAGTTTGATTTTTTTTTTTTTTTTTTTGAGTAGTTGATGATGAACTGTTCAGTGGTGGCATTTTAGTGGAGCCATGTTGGGGCAATTACTTAAGCATTGTGATGATTTTTTTCCTCTTAACCAGAATTTACAGGATCTATTAACAGGCATACGTTTTCGTTTTTTTTCTTGCTAGATGAAACTGGTGACTTTACTTTTAGAGGGGAAAAATAGATTTCATTCATAAAGATATCTTGCCTGTCTTTACAGATGATCATAGAAAGATGAAACCAAAATTGACCATTTCCTGCCCGCCCTCCCCAAAGCATCCTGATTTCCATGCAACACAGCTGCTGTCCCAGCTCAGCTCAACCTGTGCTGCCAGGACAGGAGGGTAATGAATAAAATGGTCATTTTCAAGTCTCCACATCAAGTGGGTTCAAAAGAAGTAAGTCAGACTAGAGAGCAGAAAGATTAATTTTTGACAGCTACAAACGGCGAGGAGATTCTGCTGAAATTCTGTTTAATCAACAGCGTTGGCCAGCTCCTCTGCTAGTTTCAGCTGTGCTGAGTACTTCTGTTATGTAAACTTCCCCCCCAAATAACTTCATGCTAATATCTGACAACCAGCAGCTGCTCGTTAAAAGCTAGCGAATTTGAAGTGCCAATAGGATTTCCCTTCTGCTAACACAGAAGATAATAGAGGGTTAGAACAGGAATGCAC
Source organism: Ibycter americanus (assembly GCA_035590275.1). Taxonomy (NCBI): domain Eukaryota; kingdom Metazoa; phylum Chordata; class Aves; order Falconiformes; family Falconidae; genus Ibycter; species Ibycter americanus. Next base: position 7,289,736 of record JAVJGI010000037.1, on the reverse strand, counting down.
AGCAGTATTTTTCTCCGTTTCTTGAGTTCCTTAGACCAAGACTCAAAGCTTGCCTCTGGTTTAATTAAACTTCGGCTGCTGGATGTCAGTGTGGGAGAAAGTGAAGGCAATTTTAAAGTCTTTGTAGGGCTGGACAGGCCCAGTGTTGCCTCCTGCCTTAATAAGTAAGAAGGAACCAAATAAAGCAGAAAGAAGGATTAATAGCATTTCAAAATACATTCTTCTCTTATAGCAGGATATATTAGATTCATTCCTGTTCTCCATGAACCTTCCCAAGTCAGAATTTCAAGGATAAAAATTATCTCCCTGAATGGCACTCGGAAGAAAATTGTAAGGTAGGGGAAACTTCAGGGAATTAACGTAATAATTCTTGTGGCTCTACTAAACAAGTAGACAGCCACTTTGTGTCTTAGTTAAAGCTTCTGAGCAGTCTTCAATGTTGTAATATATTATTAAAGTCTAAAACAATTACAGCTTTTACTTGTTTGCACTTGCAAATCTTCCACCCATTATTGCAGCCTGTGAGACCTTCAGCGTCAAGTTAAAAAAAACCACCACCACAACCCCCATAAAACCTAAATGAATATAAAAATATTCACAAGTTACTCAAAAGTAGGTGTGTTAGTTCCCAGATTACCATTTGTTTGCATCAGCATCTATCGCCGTGAAGCCTGCGATTGTTAAATCCTGTGTTAGGAACCCCAGGTATTCCGCAGTATATGTAGAATTCAAAAGCAAACTTGATTGTGAATTGTTCCACAAATTGACAAGCATTTTGGCTGAAGTTTGAGGAAAAAACTATTTTAAAGTTCATACTGCAAGGAGACAAATAAAATTTATGGCTAATGTATTTAAGATGGTTTTTTTCTCTTATTTAAAATAGTCCCAGTCTTTGTACAGTCCAGACTGTTGCTGGCTAGGTGATGGCCGAGGGCTGTCGTGCCTGGTCCCTGCTCCTGGTCTCCAGCTCGGGCTTCCCATGGGTTTATCAGCAAGTGCAGCAAAAGCTCTGGGCTGTCGCATCTACCACCAAGCGTACGCTTTGGCCCTGGTGAAATAACCTGGTATCTGATAAAACAATAGCGTGTGACTAAATGGCAGGTAGCATGCAGCCCTGACATTTACACTGCGGGATGGAGGATTTTTTTCCCCTTCTCTAACCAGACACCAGACCACGTGTACTCTCGGAGGATCTGCTCAGGGACAGCCAGTGAATAATTACTGCCCTTCTGGAGCCAGCAGTGCATCGGCCTGGGGAGAGGAGCACCATACTTGGTTATTTTCCCTTCTTGTCTGCTTGGTTTTTCCTGCCCCTTAGTTGTGCAGGGTCTGTGGTGACACCAGGACCGATCATCGTGGTGGGGTGACAAATGCTTTCTTTGTTCTTGCCAAGAGACCCCCTTCAAGGCCGGTGCTGCAGATACAGCACACTCTATAGGCATCTTTTTTCACCTCCAGAATCGGAGGCCAGATCCTAAAATAAGAAAAACTCGGGTTTGTCTTTTTCCTTTGGACCAAGCATGGGGGCCAAATCTAACAGAGCATCCTGTGGAGCAGCATGTGATTGCTGGGGTGCTTGGAAGCCTGCTGGGCCCTGGTAGCTCGGGCCCTGGTAACCTGGTGCCGCGTTCCTGCACACATTGGTGTTGGCGTTGGCTGGGCGTCTCTGTGTCGGTAACTGGGGACATCTCTATCTCTCTGGGACAGGCCACCGAGGAGCAGCCCCCCGGCCTTTCCAGCACGCTATGCCATGCCTTGTAACCCGGCGGCGCGGTGGCCAGCACAGGGCAGCGTGGCTGCGGTCGCATACCAGCTCGGGCTTGTAGCTGGGAGGGCTCGTGCTCTTGCTCTCGGTGGTTAAAGCGCTTCCTCAAGAGCAGGGATTCTGGGTGAAGCTCTGTCCCCTTGAACCTACATCTGGTGCTTCTCAGGAGTGGGCGAGCTCTGCTGTTCCTCGAGGCCGCCCCACAGCGTACGTGGGTGCAGAGCTGGGCCGGGCCCGGCGACGCTGCAGCCGGCAGGGCGCTCGCCTGCAAGGAGGAGGCCCTGCTCCCAGCACCTGCTCCCCAGTGCTGTTCCCGCAGCTTATTTAGGCGCAGAACAGAACAAATCCCTTCTCCCAGATGTGCCTGTTGAAGGTACCCCTCCCAAGAATTCCTGCGGTGTGCATCTGGTGTGCTTAACGACATGTAATGTGATGGAGGGGACGATACCTTCAAAACGAGATGTGACTGCTTGAGGGGAAGAGCCCCTCTGCCTTTCTGGCCTTTTGTAGGCCAATGTTTTCCAAAGAAAGCCTTGTTTCAAATCACTTGCTATTACAAAATATGTCTTTTTCCTTTCCCTTCAACCCAATGCTGGATTTTGAACAAACAGCCTTTTATAGATGAAGCTTTTTTGTGTGTAATAACTGATACAGGGAAGGCATACAGAACAGAAAGACAGAAATACTATTTTTCTTGCCTTGTCTTCACCCTGCAAACAAGATTTAACATACAAAGTAGTTGGCTGTGGATATACTGTTTCTCATCTCAATGGATTTTGCTAGCATTTTTTTTGCATTCTAATTCTTTTAACTGTATGTTTACCTGGCTTCTTGGGAGGAAAACATCTTGTCTTTTTTCTTCCACTTTGTTTCCCCACGGTGGCATATGTCGGAAGTGTGGCTATGAAATGAAAATACTATTATGCAACAGTGAATTCTGCAATAGTTATATTAGGCTGTACTAATCAGCAGAAGATTTAGTATCTTCTCCATGCTTTAGGTCAATTAATTTATAAAATGAGAACATCTTGTACGAATACCAAGATAAGTTAAAATTTGAGACTTAAGTTCAGTTGCATCCCACGTTTAATTAGGCACATATAATAAATTACAAATAGTGATTATAGAAGAAAGGAGGGGGAGGAGAGGAAGGCCACATATCAGGAAGAAAGTTTTCTGCAAGCTGCTTAGGAGTAAATGAGCCCTTTCTTTAATTATCTGCACTAGTTTTTGAAATGAGAATATCTGACTACAGCTGTTCTCAAAAAATAAAAACTGTGAAGAAAATCCAGTGGTGTTCAGAAAGGCTTTGCCTAGATTTCTTCATGTTCTGAAATGACAAAAACCGAAGTGAAATTTGGCTGGCAGGAATTCCCATGGTGGGCTCCCCCCTCTGACCCTTCGGAACAGAGATGGGATTTTTAGGGCGATGGTGAGCAAAACCCTGAGGTCTCTGACCTGATAAGCCAGTTACTGAGTTCAGCATACTCACATGTGAGAGAGACGTTGCCATACTGAGAGATTGTGCCTGGATTTTCTGGTGTTTGAGTGGTAATAGCATCTCCTGGGCTATTAACTGTCTGATAATGTTTAATATAGTGGTGAAGTGCACAAGGCCATGAGTGGCATAGTGAGGGGGGAAAAGGCACTGAGAGAAAAGCAGATCGGCTGTTGTTGCTGCTGTTAATATAGCATAAAATAATATGGCACTGAGGCACAGTGGCTCTTCTGAAAGTTCACTCTTGCCTGGAAATGCAGGATTTTTCCAGTTCCTGGTGATAACGGGACTTTGGAAACACAGCATCCTCCCTTGAGGTGGTACTTAGCAGCATCTGACTGTTATACTGATCGATGGGGTGGTTTGAGAGATGTTTAATTCCTACAGAAATTTATTGCTGCTGGAGAATGATAATGGGGACCTTGCACGGTAAAGAGGCTTACAAGAAATGGTGATTTGTCTTGTACTGTGTCTGTAGCCTTTTGTTAAACCCTTAGCCCAACTTAGACTGAAGATTGTCAGTGATGCGGAATTTCTTAAGTCTGTGCTTTGATCCATCATCAAAATTTTTTTCCCCCTGCTGTCATGTGTTGGATGAGTACAGTTAATGCCACTAGACACAGGTGACAGGATATTAGGAGAAGGCAGGGGGAGAAGAGGGAAAGATAGATGGTCTAGAGATTTGAAAAGGTATTACCAGTGTTAGGTGTTTAACACCAATTAAGAATTGAGAATAAAGCATCCAAACAAGTTGGAAACTTGCTGTTGCTGAAAATTAAGGATTGTATGTTGCTAAAGGATTATGTGTTGCTGCATAAAATGGTTTTCTAGATAGTTGCTGACCATGGATAGGATTACTGGGATGGTGACTTGAGGCAAAACTGTGCGTTATAGAGGCCTTAGCAAGAAGGTTCCAGTAAAATGGATGGAGAAGTTGTCTAAGGAAAAAAATTTCAGGTGCTCTTCAGATGAGGGGAAAGCTGTGGAAGCGAACTAGAAGAAATTTCCAAAGAAGTGAGATGGACATACAGGTACCTCTCCAAATCTCTACTGGAAAGAAAACTTGGTTGAGAGTTGAATGACAGCTTTGAAGATCAGTGGACTTGGGTGTAGTGGATGTGGCTTCCTAAAAGAGCAGAGACAGGGTTAAATATCTTCATCACATGTACATTAAACTCCTTCTGCACCACTGTGCATGCACATCTGTTTCTTTCTGATTTAGAAGTCCATAATTAGCAGGATAGAGCACTGGGACCCTGCCAGAGAAATGAACTGAGCAGAACTGCATTTTTTGAATGTGCAGATAGTACTCACATCTGTTTGCATCTCTTGCTGAATCAGGTATCATTTTCAAAGGCAAAGTTGTGTCGGTGTATGAAAAATGGTTTGGTTTTGCTTCAAATAGAGATAAATTAGTAGAAACTACCCCAGAGTGAACTGAAACCTTGGATGTGAGCTAAAGAAGCTCTAAAGGACTGCATGTTAATCAAACTGTGACACTTCATTCCTGACTACTTGTGCTGCTGTCACTTGTCTGCACGGAAAGTCAATTTAAGGCTGTTCTTTTCCTAATCCTTGTTAGACTAAAAGTTGTCATCAATTCTCATCTGATTTTGGAGTTTAATATAAACTCTTTTTTTCCCCTCCCTTTTTACCTCGATATACAATTGTGTGTATGTGTGTAACGCTTCCCAGTATTTCAATCCTTGAATTTCTTGTGCAAAATGCAAAACTTAAGAATGGATTTTTCCAGCTTACGTTTTTCTGCCAGGTAACTCTCAACCTGCTTATGACCATGCTGCCCTCTTAGTTTTTGGTCTCAAAGTCAATTCAGTGGTGGTCTTTCTCAAATTAGCAAAGGCATCATTAAGCTCTACAAGACACTCTGTACAAGGGTAACAGGAATTATCATCCCTGCCTGTAGCTAAGCTGAGCCTGTCCCCAGACTTCTGGTTTAATTTTGCTGTTCTTTCTTCTTTGTTCCTGTTTCTCATGCAATAATAGCTCAGCATACTGTTGTCGGGTTTTTTTTCCCTCCTGTGACAGGAGGCATAAGTGTTAAAATGATTATTAATATTAGCCAAAGCTATGAATTTGAATACACCCACATTCGAACGGAAAGCTTGCCATCTGGGCTCACCTCTGTGTAAAACCAATCTCTGGTGCTGTTTTCAGGCTATTTGGATAGAAGAAACACTGGAAACATCAAGATATTTTGCTTCCAGAGGACTTTGGATGCATTTTGGAGAGCTCTCTACAAATTTTTTTACTTCAACTGTCTCTAATCTCTATAGCCATCACTTCCTTGATCTTTAACATAATGTAACTGCATTAATATTGCTGTATAGAGGATTTCATTTGCTATAATATGATACAGCATGCGTAATACAGAGGTTCTATCAGAACTGGTTCTTTAAGTGGTTTTCATTTGATTAAATATGTAATGGTTTATTTGGCAAACTCACTAATTTGATTCTTTCCTGGCAACTCCATTTCTATTTAATTTGCTGGGTTTGTATTTTTTAGGAAAGGGCTGGAATAAAGAAAAATGGTGAGTGATTACTGACAGTGCTGCCTTAAATGCAGAGAGAAATAAAGTGTGATAGAAAGGTGGTGCTGCTTAAAGATGCTGTGCTGGCGCTGGATGGAATATTTTAAGATTTGTTTTCATCTAACATGCGTTAGGTTGAAGGCTGGATTCATGAGATAAAATGACATCGAGAGCTAGGTTATGCTGTTCCTATGAGTCTTGCATGCAAATCATGATGTAGACTTCACCATACGAATGATAGCAAAGTTCTTGTAAATGCAAATTCTTTATAAGCAAAAGTGAGCTAAGATTTGTATTTAACTGGCTGATGGGAAGCAAGGTTTGCAGAAGATTAGCAGCAAGCAATACAACTTCACAGTAAGGAGGAAACCAAATACTGTTGTGTTACAATCTTATGGACTCACTGAATTTATTTATAGGTCTCTTTTAATCATTCTTCATCTAATTATCGCAGAAAAAACAAAACCAAAAACAGAGTCGAGAAGGAAGAGTGCATAGAACTTAAAGGTTGGATGAGCTGGTGGGGAATCTGAGTCTAGTGTAGTAGGTAGAGCAGGTAATGGTGAATAAAACAGGTGAGGGCCACTTTCCAGTGCAAAGATCAGGTGGTGTAGAGTAGCATTCATTCTGTCTTCCCTCGCCCCTGCCCAGTGCTGTGGCCTCATCTGTACTGTCTTTTAGGGAGAATTCCCTGGCTGTGCTCAGCTCGGGGGTGGGGGGAGCTGCAGCATACTGGAGAGGACGCCAGCAGCCTTAGTGATGCTCGAGCCTGGTTAGTCTCTGCTGTGCACCTGGTGAAGTCATATTGTTTCTCTGCCTCTAAATTCCCTGCGGTCAAATACTGTTGTCCCTTTTTTTTGTCCCTTGTATACTTCTTTAGGTATGCCCTGTGTGTGGTTTTTCTTTTCTGGTTATCTGTGGTCTTTATAAACATAGCTTTTTAGCTGATACGCTTTTGTGAAGTTGATTACTTTTTATGAAAGTAATCACTGATGCAGTCGTAGGTGTTGCTGAAGGCACATTGTGTTGGAAGAACCTGGCTCCATCCCTTTAATAACCTCACTGAAAGGATAGGGTGGCTGATACTGGGTCCCCTGAAGCAGCCGCTTCCTAGGCTGAAGGAGCCCAGCTGCCTCAGCCTCTCCTCACAGGGCAAGGGCTGCAGAACTAGGTCATCCACGAATGATTTAACAACAGGTTTCCTACAAACAGTCAGTTTACAAAAGGTGAGATGTGGCATGATGGTTATTTTTTCTCTCCTGTCTGGCCAATGAGCAGCAGTCTGCCTTGGGTCTGCCCCATCCTCCAGCTTGTGTGGGGATGCTGGAGGGGAGACAGTGTCTTGGAATATAACGAAAAGGGCATGAGTGTAGTCTTCATACGCTGATGGCAACTGGAAGCAAATATGCAGGCTTTCCAGCGAGGCTGTGTAATGATGAGACTAACAAGCAGAATGGTGTTGCAGGACATTTGGGATTCATTAGTGTTCTGAACTTGTAGATGTGCTGCCTTTCCATCTGATGCTTGGTGTCCTGGTCATCCATAAAAAACATTCCCTCCCAGTTTTGTAGCAGAAAAGTGCAGTAATGACAATGCAACAAAATTCCTTGTCTATTCAGTTACAAAATTCAGTAACAAATACCCTCATCAAAATAATCCTGCTAGAAGAAAAATCTGAATGCAGGATTTCACTGGATGTTTTTGCTCAGGCTGCTAGATAAACCCCTGTAGTGAGATGGAGTTGAGGCTGACATGCTTGTAATCATTTAAGAGCAAAAAAAATCACAACAGGGGATATTAGTCATCTCCCAAACAAGTACTACGTATCAGAAAATAACTTACTGTTAAAGGAAATGCTTCAAAATACGGAAATACAGTATTAAAGACCGAAGTAACAATGCTGCTCGGTAACAAAAATAAAAATAATTAGTTTTAATGGTATCAGATTTTTAAAAAAAACCCCACACCCACAACCTTTTATATCCCTTCTTGCCTTCTCTCCTTAGAATAAAGTGCTTGATTTAAGGAAAGTTGTCACACTCAGGAGCAATGAACATTGTTCATTTTAAATCATGGTAGATATGTTTGAGTTGGTGCTCAATGTGTGTGCTATATGCATATTTGTACCATTTTCTTTCATTTGTACGTGACTGTCTCATGCATTAAGCTTCAGTAAGAAACAACACTGATGATTTATTGATGTGTAATATCAAAATCAGATGGATTAATGGGGGGCTTGGTGGATCAGGCAATTGGTGTAGATACATCAAAACATCTTGTAGATGGATTTGCTAGTATACTGAATGCCACGATGTCCTCCTGTGCCCAGTTCCTCAGCTAATAAGCAACTTTGGATCCTTTGCAGTTGCAATCGTGCCCAAGAACAACAGCCAGCTACTGTGCCAGTGCTGGGGCAGATGATCGCAACCTCATGTGTTCCACCAGGTTGCAGGAGGATAAACTTGATCTGCTTTTCTTAATCAAAGGACTGGCTAACTTTTCTGAGGAGAACCCAAAGGCACCCACGACTATTTTGTGCAATGCTGCCTTGCAGAATTTGCATTCTGAATACAAGAATAAGTAAGTATTTATGTATGTTAATTTTTTGTGTTTAATATTCCCTCCCCTGTCCATCATCCCATTTTGTGCGCTTATGAGCACAGGAAGGTATAGGTGCTTTCTGTTAAAGTTTGCAAAGGTTTCTGGTGTCATATAGCCCCTTGGGTGTGACCTGGACTGAAAAACTCTGAAGTCCCTTCCAGTCCTGCATAATTCTGTACTCAGAAATAATACGCATGATACTTTAATTAGTTTTGATGGTGTGGAACCTTAGAAATCTCTGTTGTTCATCTGGGATGTAAAAAGGCCAACACATGCTAAACTTAAATTAATTAAACTGGAGTAATTAAACTCAGTTTAACCAATGGTTTTACTTGTGCAGTCTCAGGGCAAGTAAGTGCTAGCCTCCCCAAGATACGAGCTGTGCTTCTCATACCCAAAATAGTTCAGATCCCTGTTAGAACAGGGAGGAAGAGAGGTAATGCACAGTTTCCTTGGAATGTGTGGGTTTTGTGCAGGGTATGAGAAATACTGGTATATTTAAACATTTTCTCAGGACAGCAAGCTGATTTAGATCTAGAAAACCTATCTGCTTTCCCAGCACAAAGGTGTGCTGCTGCGCAGTTCCCCCGCCCCAATCCAACATGTGGTGCTGAAAAATAAACACGTTTTGTATCTTGGCAATGATTGTGAACTACTTCAATTTATTAAGTCCCCTGAGGCCTGCGTTTAAACAGAAGTGGACAGAAATGGCAGGTGAACATTTCCCTAAACAGAGAAATAATTGCCTAATTTGTGGCAGGGGAACGCTGACTACCTGACAAATATAATTTTGCAGAGAATGAGACTTTCTAGTATTTATTATTTGCATTATTCAAGAGGACAGGAGAAAGAAATTACCCTCATCCCTCTTCTTCCTTCCTCCCGCATGCTCAGAAGCCATGGAGAAGCGGACCTGGGGCCACCGCACAGCCTGGGCACGGAGCAGAAGGCAGCACCTAACCACTGCTGTCCTGTTTCTTGGCCTCCGCTTTGGTTTTTAAATTGTTGTCTGATACCTTTTTGCAGATAGAAGAGTAAACAGGAGCTTAAGTATGTTTCCTTAAGAAAAAGTTGAAGGAATCTTCTCTTTGCCCTGGGCATCATTGAGGCAAGCGCAGAGGTTTGCACTTAAACCTATGGAGCTTCAGTGAGACGTAAGCACTTGTGATAAGCTTAGCAAGTCACCAGACCCTCGTATGTTCTGAGACTTGTGACAATACTGCAAAGTCCTGCATCACGCACCAAGAAAATAACAACATTGGCTTAGGTTTTAAGGGAATGCTAAAGTTCTTTAGATTTTTCCAGTCTTGGACCTCTTAGTGATTAAGTCCTTTCTCTAAAGCCATGAAAGCCAAAAGGATTCTTAAAACAAACTCTGAAACTTGAGAATCTCTCAGGAGCTTGAGCTTGAAGAAAAACAACGGAGGCCACAAGTTAGCAGCACTGTACGACACGCAAGCATCTCATCATGCAACAAAACTATTCATTGTCTTTGGTCAGGGAATAATGTAACGTTATCAGAAACCCAGAGGGAGATCTCACTGAGCTAGACTATCCAGCCTCTAAGAATAATAAAAAAAGAAATAACCTCCCCCTGATTTAGCTGTCAACGGCAGCTTCTAACTTCCCCACCCTCCAGTTTCTTGTAGGATGCATCACTCAACACTTCAATTACAGCATATATGGCAAGGAAAAACCTCTACAGAGAAACTAATTTTAATATTTTCTATATTTAGTATATGAATAGTTTGTTACATAAAAGCAGTTAAATGATACTCTGTTAATCTGTGACATTGAGAAAGGGAAGACAATTGGTCCATTCCAGGAAGCAGAAAAATTTTAATTAAAAGTGCCAGCCTAATTTGTTTCACTTGGAGCCATTGCTATTGTGCTACTGGGCTGTTGTGCAGTCTTGTCAGCTCTTTGTCTGACTATAAATAACTGTAATTTTCACACTTGTCTCTTCCTACGGTTTGTAAAAACGGTTGGTTACAACATCAAATTAATTTCATATCTACTGAGCAGGTTTTAATACAAAAAGTTCTCAAGAGAAAATTATTTTGTCTTTAAAAAAAAAAAAAATAAATGGACTTAGCAGCACACAGGAGTCCAGTTTCCAAGCACAGAGTAGTTATTTGTCAGGGAGCTTTAGTAACGCTCTGTTCTTAAGCTCACCCCTCCAGGCAAAGCCCCTCTTGTGCCTTCAGGGCTGCGTGGGAGGCCAGCCCTCCAGGCGGCTGGCACAGGCATGTTAGCGTTGCCAGTGGAGGGAGGGTTGATGGCATGGGTAAGTTTCCCTCTGAAAATGCTCTCCCACCCTGGATTCTGACTGCTGTCAGAGGCAAGAGGCGAGACCGAGGCTGGAGCTCTTCATATGTCAGCAAGCTGCTTCACATATTCAAGGAGAGCAACATGGCGTTGCTAAGAATTTTTGCAAAACCTTGCTTTGAATGCTTACGACGGAGCAGGACAGTGGAGGGAACAGGCGTCCTGTCCCACCCTGTGTTGGGCTGCCAGCCTCCAGCAGCTTGCGGGCTCCCTAAGCTGGTGTGTGGTGTTATGTGGGATTTGTATCTAAGCTAAGATACTTGCACAGTTCTGACTTCTGCAGGCTGCTACCCTTTTCCCTGTGCAACAATTTTTTTTTTTTCAAATGATAATTTCTAATACTTGAGAAATCTGCAAAGTTTTGATTGGGCTTTCTTCGAGCCTTTCTTGTACCTTCAAGGGAAGAAGAGCCCTGGGAATGCTTTGCTCCTTGGTACTGCTTCAAGGTCAGGTTCAGCCTGCAGGTGGGGGACAAAGGGACTCGTGTGTGTGGAGCTCCCTGACCTTGGCCAGTGCAAGGGCTGCAAAAGGCTTGTGTGGATGTAGGAGCCTCTTTACTCCTCTCCTGGGATCCTCTTAGAAATGTTTGCTCAGGCTGGCTGTCCTCAGTGCTTGCTTTTTCCCTTTGGGTGCAGGAAGAATATATGACCGGGCACAGTGTAACTCTTTATCTGGTGATAGTGGAAAAACTTCACCAAAGTTTCAATATGCCAGTGTTTCAAGGGCTTCTGGATTCATTAATCAACTGACCAAAACAGCCAGACATATTTTCAAGCACACTGATTTCAGAAGATTTTGTATTATCGCTATTTTGGGAGCTACAGCTGCTTCTTGTGTTTGTGTGACTGGTGAGAGGCTGGTAATTGGGCTCCCATGCAAAGGTTTTCAGGCATGTAGCAAGGAAGAACAGGTACTATTGTATTAGATGTCTGAAAGTTTTCAGAGTAATGGGTTGAACTTTTGAAAGTTGAAAGAATTTTTATTTAGTGCTTGAGTACAATGACAGAAAAACCTTGAACAATGGTTACATAATCTTCTTCTTCCTCCGAACCGGACACGATTAAAAAAAAACCAGTAAAAAATGTTGGGTTTGCATTTGTCCCAATTATTTGTGGAATCGAGTGGATGTACGCACTTGAAAAGCAGCAGCAATGTGACCCTTTCATTAGTGATTGTAAAAATAGCTGGAAAAACCACCTGACTAGACCCCAGCAGCATCTGAATGTTACAAAACCCCTTGGAAAGGTATGGCTTGGCTCTCACCTTCCGGCAAATTGGCACCTATGTCAGCGTGCTGTCAGGTAATACAAGCTGCCCATGGGAATCGGCTGAAAGTGGAAAAAACCAAACACAGAAAAGTGCTAGCCTTGGTTACTGCCTTAGCTGTCGGTGCAGGATCCTGGAGCTCCTCGGGAGGGAAGAAGTTCTCCTGCCATCAGCAGGAGCTGCTGAAAACTAGTTTTCCTCTGTACAAACTATACTTTCATTTAGAGCCCCGAGTTGTGTTTCATTCCTTTGCTGGGACCATCTGTGTGGCTGCTGACCTTTGAGGCTGTGTTCTTGTGCAGGTCATGGGTCTTGGCTTTTCCCAGCTCAAAATAGCGAAAGATAGGCTCTTAAGATCAGTTGTTGATTTACCATCCCAGCTATGCTTTGTCTTGAAGAAGCCACTTGTTGTGATGAAATTTCTTTCATATGTGAGTGTCTGTTCAAGAACTTTCTTAAAACGGAAGCGTGGTATGTTTGGCAGAAATGACAAGGCTGTATAGAGGAAGGCATTAAAACAGTGAAAAACAAAATGAAACAATAAATGCCCCAAAACAATGACTAAAAAAAATAAATTCATAAAATCTAATCACCCCCCTGCAAAATCCTGCCCATCTCGTGACACCAGCATGGTCACTCCTGTAAAGCTTGTGCTGTAGTTACTCACAGAGTCCTTTCGAACGCTGTCCAGTGCTCTGGCCTCAGAGATCTGACATTTTTTCTGTAATTGTTCTGAAAGTGTCCCTTCCCTAGGACTAAGCTTGAGCTAGTTTTCTTTTCCTGTCTGTGTTGTAAACTGATCTCTATAGAACTGAGCTAACGTATCCATGTAGTAATAATGCAATACCCCCATGCTCTTGCACAGAGCTTTTCATGGGTAGAGCTCAAAGCTCATCTCGAGGGAGGTCACATGCATTGGCTCAGCTTTCTAGACATGGTGCTGAAGAGAATGAACTAGCTCAAGGTCACCCAACGGGCCAGCAGCAGATGTCGGAGCAGAACCTGCACCTCCTACGCTGCCTCGGGGGTCTGTCTGTCATGTCGCACTGCTGCAACTTCTGTTTAACACAAATCACAAGCAGCTCCATAGCCGTTGATGTCTGGCTGGATCTTCAACATCCTTTTTTTTTTTTTGCTGCAAAGTCATGGATTTGTACTGCTAAAAGAGAGTAACAGGCACAGTTGTATAACTTTTTTGGAGACACATCGAAAGGCTGATGTTGCTGCCTGTGAAGTAGAAGTATGTTGACTTGGAGGAATGGGATGAGATCCCCAAGAGCATGAATCACATTAATATCTGTGGCTAGTGCTGTGTTACCTATGTGATTTCAGAAAAGTTAATTCCAGTTGTAGTTATGGCTCATGTCATGATAGTGATGCTCAGTCTTAGTCTGCTGCAGGTGCCTCTCAGAGCATGAGGTCACATGTAAGGGGTGAAGCAACGTGCAGCCTGGGGCTGCTGCACTGTGCTGGCGCGGTGCAGGGAGCCCCTGGGTTCCAGGAGATGTGCTGTCGTTTGCGTTTTCAGCCCCAGCATGTCACTATTACAGCAGAGGTAGGGTCAGGCCCTGGGAAGCTGCACTGATGGTGGCCACTACAGCTCCTGTAGTGTGTGTGGCTCTGTCTGCCCTTGCTGTGTGGCAGGGAACATGGAGAGATAAAAGAGGAGGGCAAGGGCAGCACTGCTGTCAGCGATTCTTCTTTACTCCAGTGAAGTGAGATTAAAGAGGCAGGTTAATCGAAAGGTATCAAGAAAACTGGCATCCTGCAAGGAATTCAGGAAGGTTCTATTGGCGACAGATAATCGCGTGAAATCACGTTGTTATAGCTTAACTACATGTGCTGAGGTGCCCCTGTGCTTTCATGAATTGTAAAACTTAACAAAGCTTCTGCTTGTGATAAGAGTGTTTGCTTTCCTTATTTGCATGTCTCCGTATTCTTCTGCTGTACCCATCCCGTAAGCCTGATGCTGCTCTCCCCAAGCTGTGCACAGCAAGAGCGCTGCGTTGTTCCTCAGTACTGACAGAGTTATTGTTTCTGAAGAAGAAAAATGAAATGCGTGTTCACTGCATGAAGAATAAGCAAAGATACTAGTGTTTAGTAAAATGCATTTGCAACTATCTCTGAAATAACCGTTCAGAAATTATTGTGAATTTCAGATCGTTTCTAAGAATGGATGCTTTGTAGTATGACTTCCTAGTGGCAGAGTATATAAAATCTCACAACCTGTTCTTATTTAGTTGTAAGTCACATTTACTTCAAAGCTTCCTGGATATTGACTGAATCGCCTTTTTACTAATACAGTGACATCCCTTTATAAATCAGAAGGTTTATGGCCTTGACTCATGCTCTTTTTATTTTCCATCCATCTAAACAACCCACAACTGTTGCTGGATAAGTATCCGAATGTTCTTCCTGTCAAACGTGTGCTATCACAAAATACTGTTCAACAGAACAGGTTTTCTAATGCCTTTCTATTTTTGGTATAAATGTATAAGCCTAGGAAGTACTGCCGGTGGTGTTCCTCCTCCCTTGCTCTTCCTCTCCCAACCTATAGACTCCATTCAACTGACTTTTGAGCACGGACAGTAAATCACTGTGATGCAGAAACGCAGCGTGAATTGGGGGGTGTTCATGGCGTGCGGAACCCAGTACCTGCAAGATGCCTTTGAGTCTGGCCCAGGGCAGTGGCAATACGATGGCTGTACACAGCGACCGAGACAGGGATGTGGGGTACTTCTATGGAAATCTTGAAGCTTTGGTTTGTTCTGTCTGTGGTAAATGCCACGGTGCCCCCAGCCTGTCCTCAATACCAGCTGCGTGTAAAAGTTAGTGGCTTGTCAGCACAGCGCCACTTTTATTGACGCCCTTTGTGGACTAGAGATCCAGGAGTTATACGTTGGGAAAAGTGCTTGTTCATTGATTTCATTAAAATGTAAAGAAATAACATCCTGGAAACTTTTTGATTGCCTTAGCTTTTGCTAAAGCCTGTTATAAACCCTGAATTTGGGCTTAATTTAACTTGGCAGTACGTGTCTAACTTCTCCCCTTTCCGCAGCTGTCAAAAGCCCTTTATTTATTAGTGCCTACAATGTAGCTGTTTCTGCGCTTCAGATTTAAAGCATGATCTTTAAAAGTGGCAACCAATATAACACCGGGTGTCAGCAGCACATCCATCATGTCAGAGCACTGTTTAGGAAGACAAAACCGATGAGATGTTATTCTAGCAATATTTACATGTCTCCTTTCTCATACTTCATTTCTGTGAAATCCATTGCTGTTTAGTGTCTGTCTAGAGCTCTGCTTCCTGCAGATGGAAACAGGTGCGGTGTTCAAATTACATCGTAGCGCTGAGCACCTCAAGGACATTGCTTTTCTGCAAAAG
Source organism: Ibycter americanus (assembly GCA_035590275.1). NCBI lineage: Eukaryota > Metazoa > Chordata > Aves > Falconiformes > Falconidae > Ibycter > Ibycter americanus. The sequence goes on along the minus strand of JAVJGI010000037.1, from coordinate 7,274,342 downwards.
GGAATTTTGGAGGTTTTATCTTGACAAGAGTCATAGTTTTTTTAGGTATTAAAAAGTATGAAAGCATTTAAAAGTCAAACGAAAGTCCTTAAATAACATGAAATCCTTTCCCAAATCTGTTTTCACTTAAATCTTTGGCCAGGATTTCATATTTCTCTGATGTATCTCATCAGTGTATTAAGGATCTCGGAAAATCTTTTTTTCCTCCCTGTGTACCACCTAAGCCCAGAGTAGGATTTCTCCCCTTTTCTGTGAACACGAACTTTTTATTCAGAGAAGCCATCTGATGAGTTGTTATTTCATTCTTCCAGTGGAAATCAATGTCATATTGTCTTTTTCTGGCATATTTCCTTCTCCTAGGATCTGGGATAAAAAGGATGATAATGTTCTTTTTCTGTTGCAGACCCGTAGTTCTTAAAGGGAAGTTCCCTTGGAGATGGATGAATTACAGGTAATGACTTTGTTTACTGGTGCTGTAATGTGGCAATAGCTGCATTTGCTGGAGCTCTTTTAAAAACTCTGATGGCTATGTATTATTATTTTTTTTTCCCATCAAAGACCAAACCCAAATCCTATCAAAGTCAGTAGGAAACTACTGGCTTCAGACTTGAATTAGAGCTATAGATACTGCAGAATGCTGCAAGGAAGAGCTTATATCTGAACACCTTTCTTCAGAGCATCTTTAATGTTTTTTCTCCATTAGCAGAAAAACAGCTTTATGGATATCCTCATATTCCTTGGAAAGGATTTTGGAAAGGATTATTTTTTTACACGGGAGCTGCACTGACAGACAAACATGGCCCAGTGTCACAGCACAGCTCATGCCCAGCAGAGGTGTTGGGCGGCAGCAGGGAGAGGTGGTGATGGCGCGGTGCTCTCTCTCCAGACACGTGTTACACTCACAAGCAAGCTGGACCCAAATGCTTGGGTGCTAAGATGGATTAAGTGGTTTCTGCTGCATCTGACTTTATTGCTCTGACTTTACTGTGAACAGAGCAGCCTGCATGGTGCGGTTGCAAAGCTTTGCAGCGGCCTCCCGGCCCAAGCACCCATCTTCCCATCCATTTGTAGGTGTTTCCCTGTCCAGCACCAGCCCCGAAACTGCAATTCTGCCTCTCAGGTTGTGCCTTATAGTTCTCAGATGAGTGTGTGAAGAAGTTCAGAAGTGCACCCTCTCGTCTATGGGTGTTGAGGGTAATTTGGGAGCTGGTTACTCAAAACCGGTTCCTATATCTTGGTTTGATGGATCACCAGGTGGCCTGGGACACACTAAGTGACAGGCCACACAGAGATAATGTTGCTTGCAAAACCAAAGTTCTTCTAGTGGAACAAAGGCCAAAAAAAAAATGTGTAGAAATGATAAGGTGTATTGTTAAATGTTCTAAACAGAAAGGTCTCTCCTTTGCCCTCACTGCAACCTATTTTCTAAGGGGACTTAACTGTCTCTGGCTTGCAGGAGCTGGCATCCCCTGTGGTGTTCTCTAGGGAAGGATGGAGCTGTTGGTAAAGGAGGCTGCTGGGACTGCCTTAACCACCTCTCTCCTCCCTCCTGTCTTCCTCTTCGTCCACACCTTGTGCCTGTGGCTGGGTGTAACACAGCTCTCCAGTACTGTCCGTCCTTACTGCCCTGCTCTCCAAAATTTCCTGATTGCTTTTAATTTGTATTTACATTCACTGAGACATTCTTGACTTCATGCCTGTAGCTGTTCTGTATGTCTTCCTGAATATTTGAAACAGAGTAGTTTGGCTTCACATATTGAATGCTAAGAGAAATATGGTGTAAATGCTGATAAAGATGTATAAAGTTTAGTTTACTATGATGCACACTACAAAAAAACCCTCAAACCTGATAGAAGGATAGGGCTGCCAACATACTTTGGCAAACTCTTTAGAGATAAGCTTCACGTCTAATGTTTGTGTGTGTTTTTTTGATGACTGGCTTCCAGGGAAGGGCAGAAGCATAAATGAGGTCTTACAAGGATTTACTTCGGAAAATCTGGGATTCACAGCTATACATAGAATACATAACACGAGGGGAGGAAGAGGAGATCTAACTTCCACAAATATACTTTAAGCAAATGCAAGATGTTTGTACTGTTCAATGGCAGATGACGTACTCTTTCCAGACACGATGAAAAAGACTGTCATAAACGTCTCACCCTTTTAAAAAGGGAGATTACAACTCTTGTCTTGGCATTCTTTCTCTTCTTGGTAATAGCACCCATGGTGCAGTGAAGCTAACTGTGTCTGTTCTCCTTTTTTCCCTCTGCCAAAGTTTTAAATGGTTGAGACCGAAACTTCTTACTTTGTCGCTACAGAAAGACAAGGTTGGTAGGGTACTAGGCTGTCCCTCTGCAGTTAATGACAAAGGAGAATGCCAGGTAACGTTAAGGCTAGTGACTCTTTAATAATGACCTTTGTAGGTATCTAATATTTCTCGTCCTTTCTGTATTTCTTGTTTTTGCCAAAATACAAGCTGTGTGGTAGGTAGCAGAACATGATGCCATGCATTTATATGTGCCTAATCTGATTTTTTTTATAGATGTTGAAACTGTCTGGTTAGCAGTGCAAACTCTGAAGTGGCGCTCAGGTTGATAACATCTTAAGCACTTCGCTTAACTTAAAACACTGGAATTAGGGCCACATATGTAACCGAAACTGAAAGACTGTATCTGTGTTTATCTTCAGGTATCCTAGCATCCTGATGACCTCTAGCAATAAGAAAAGTCCTGCCAGCTGAGACAAACCTAGTGGTCTGAATAGGAAAATATCTCAGTCGCCTCTTTTCTCTTTTTAAGTGCAAGGGAGAAAAACCTACTAAAACCTCCAGGTACTTGACAGAATATGAATGCTAAAATGTGTGTTAAGCTTTCTCTACTAACCAGCTTGTGTCATGTATAAATCTGGATTAATGTATTCATGGAAACAATTACACACTATCACAGCAGTAATATAGACAGCTTAGCAGTTTTGTTTGAGAATCTGGATTTGTTGGAAAACTGAAGATGATGCTGTTGATGTTTTCTCAGCACTTCTGGAAGCACCCTTTGTCTGAAACTGGGTACTTGCTGTTTTGGAAAAGATTGTCTTTCCTATACTTTTTTGCTCCTAAAGTGTGTGCTTTAAAAGGATAGATTTTGAATATTTGTATCTTAAAAGAGTATGTAAGAACATATAATTTATTTTCAAGTTATCTTATTTATTCAGTTTTTTGTCCAAGTAAGTGTGCCTGGAATGCTCCTGATTGGTTTCCAAATTCCAGGTCGTTTCCTTAATTGCAGGTTTCTGTGATACAGAGATGGAGCTTCAGCTTTAATTACCTTACTCGTAGCACATGATGATTTTTGGTTGTCTAGTCGCAGTTACTTCATCTGTCATGAAGCCTGACATTAGCATTTTGTCGTTAGCATTTTGTTCCTTAAGGACAACTTGTCTTGTGTATAACAGGGAAACTTCAATTTTTTTTTTTTGCTAGCTGGTACTTGTCCAGCTGACTTTTGTGAGCACCTTGTAACTGTTGCCTTTTGGATCTGGCCCTGTATCTTGTGGGTGTGGACCTCAAGACCATAGGAGGTGGCAGTAGAAACCGTGGGATATGTGAGCAGGTGGAAGAAGTGAGGGAGAAATTTAACAATGAGCTTTTAAAGGTAAACTGCTTTCAAGGAGAATTTCATTAAAGCATCTAATTTTCTAACACCAGTGCCTGGAAAACCGTTTGTTTTGATCTGTGGGACCTTATTTAGATTAACAGTTACCCTAAAACCGTAATAACCATTATAAAAATATTTGATCATTCCCATCCTAAGAGTTTGGGAGTAATTGGATTTGCCTGGGCTCCTGTTAGTAAAGTGCTCACCTACAAACACCTGGGACCAGGAGCTCTTAATTGGGTCTCAGCTGGCGTGGTGGAGCTCCGCTTCCCTGTGGCTGTGGGAGCGGGAGGGAGCTGGCGTTCGCAGACGGATTAGCTGTTGCTATTCCAGTTAATGATTTTCTCTTTTCAGCTATTTCCCTGCATTTGTAGCGCTGTAAAAGATCTGCAGGAAAAAAAGTGCACTCATGTTTTAGCAAGGGGAGAGCCTGGGGTTTTGAACATTCAGTGTTTCTTCTCGATGTGCAGACATGCAGGTTGGTGATACGGACCTCAAATACCAAGTTCTGGCCCTAGGAAACCTTTCTTGAGGCGGGTTGTAAATCTCTAAAGGGAGATCATAGTACAATTGCTCATGCAACTTGATTATATCAGTCTGAACGGAACAGCCAAAATACAATTAAAGAAACCGCTTATATTCTCTGTCTTCCAGACAGGATACAATTGTTCATGTCGCTACCATGCTTTTTATTTTCTTGGTGACAATTGATTTAATATACTGTTTGGAAAATGTATTTGCTTATTCTCGCAGTGCTGATTTATGATGCAATAAGGAGGTGCCAAATTTTTTAGTGATAAAACAGATCCTGTGCAGCGTGCTATGTACAGTCAGCATTTCATCCTCTAGTCCCTAAATACTAGGGGATAGATTGTGAGAATTACTGTTGGCTGCTGTTTGCTACAGGTGCATTTAATATAGGTGGTGTGTGGCACTACTTTGGCTGATTCTGCTGTTTTGCCAGGAGTATGGGAAGGCAGAAAAGCTTATCGCAGCTGTGCTCTGTGTTGTGTGAAGGCTCAGACTTCATACAGCCTGTGGAGACGAATGCTGGCTTTGCTGGGAAAGGTGATGGGCTGTGCGTCTGCGGGGATCTTGGTGCCTTCACATGGCTCTTGCACCTCTGCCTCATGCCTGCCCAAGAGGCAATGTTCCCTTGCTGCTCGCTGGGCAGGTTGGTGTAGGAAGGGCTAATCCAGAACTCGTTACAGCCAGTGGGGAGGGGGTTATACTGATGCATTTCAGTGCTCGTCAAGTAGGTGTAGAAAGCATCAGTGGAAATGAGTGATCTGAAATAGAAACCAAAAACTTTGCTGTATTGCCAGCAGTATTACTCTTGTGTCCTATTTATTCTTTTAAAGACCGTTTTTCTGAAGGGAAGTTTGTGCTGATTAACCAGTAACCATTAGAAGTGGATTTTTGATGAAGTCATTATCTGAAGTTTGGGGCTTAGTTTTAGAGTTTAATGATGTATCTACTCTATCACATGAACGGATGCATAGCTGTAACTCACATTAGGCTGGCTCCTTAATTTTACAGTTGATTTTGCAAAAAAGGCCCGAATAACTTATTTGCTAGATCCATTCTAACTGAGGTTTGATCTGGACTTTGAATAGAAACTGGAATTAAACTTATGCAGAAAACTGATACTTTAAAATAAATTAACTTAAATGTGCTGAATAATGAAGCAAAATGTAATCAAAATAAATTTCCCATTCTCCTTTAATGTGTCATCTAATGCTAATTTATTAAACACGGTATTATCAGCACTTGGTAAATTGAACTGATGATTTCTGGTCAAAATAACCTTCTGTAGTTTTCGAATTCTTGAAGTTAGTTTTTATTAATAGATTACAGAAAGGAATTTCTGAATTTGCGAATCCTAGCTGCTCTTTGACTTTGAAAGAACGACGTATTAAACTGAACCTAGGGGTGGGTGATGGTAAAGAGAATATATTCCTGGAACCTGTTGGAGAGAGAGCTAAAATGTCAAGGCTGGGTTTATGGTACACCAGAGTCCAGCTCAGATGCTTAGACAGTGACTTGCTTACCTCATTTTTCACATAAACTTTGTCAATAGTATATAGTGCTTGAATATTAGCATTTAATTTGTTAATTTACTTTGGTTCATTAGAAGCCTGGTAACTTTAGGCATTGATTAATATTTTTAAAACATATTGAAATTGCTATTTATAAAGAAAAATGCGTATTTGAGATTTGAAGTATATTAAGTAAAACTGTTGTTGCAGTGAGGGTCAATCCCTTGAATCAGTCAGTGAGTGCCAATCATCAGATCACCAAATTCCAGTCATGATTTGCTCAGCTCCAGAGTATCAAATTCCCCTGCTCTCCTAAGCTGGGGCATTTATACATAGAAAACTGAGCAGATGCCCAAGCGCTCTGCTGTGCAGCAGAACTGATGTTTACTGCTGTCATTGCTTTTTGGGGTGTGTGTGTGTGTGCGCTCTGGCAATTGCCATGGGCACAGGGCAGAGCAAGTGTCTGCCCAGAGGCATTGGCAGCTCAGGGTCTGGGGCTGGGGAGGGTCTAAAATCAGCCACCCAAAGGGATGGCAGAGGGGAGTTTGAGACAGGATCTTCTTGGAGGTGCTTCATGGAAGGGCAAGAGGCAGCAGATGCTCGAGGGTAGTGACCTCCCGAGGGCCATTTCAACCGGAGTTGTTTCAGCCTGGTTCTCCTTTCAGTGGTTTTGGATTAGGGCTCTGCTCCTCCTATCTGTGGATTTGTGACCGGCTGAGGATGCTGGGCCCTGCTACCCTGAACTTCCATGGATGCAAATTCCCTATTTTTTAACCTTTCGATTGTGGCAACTTGTGCATTCTGTCTGCATGCTGCCAAGTACTACTGGAAGTATCGGTAATCCATAAGGATTTATTTAAAGCTATTCTCTCTGAGGCCTGGAGGAAATTTTCTCATCATTTACCAAGCTGAATGTATAATAAGCACTTGTATCACTTCCTGAATTCCTAGTGATATGTATTTCCCAGTGGGTTGGCAAATATCATTGCAAATCAGCTTCCTTTATGAATGGCTTTGTATTGACTGTCACTTCTAGTTTTGCTGGTTTTGTTTAAAACCATTGCACAGGTAATGACATTTGGCCCAGAGGAAAGATGCCTCAAAGAGTAATGGGGATTTCTTTAATGAGGATCATTATTATTTGTAATGCACTGACCTGGTCATGAATCAGGTTTCTGTTGTGTCCTATAAAACCACAGGGTAAAAGCAGTTTTAGTTTTAAAGAAATTCTAACCAAAGCACAGGTTAAATGTTAACAGAGTTGACTATCAAAAGAACAAAGCGTGTTAATAAAATATTTTTTGGGGGGACAGGAAGGAAGATGATTGTTCATGTTTTAATTAAAGAAGCAAAGAAATTAGCTGTTCTGGAGTTGAGGCTGGTTGTGTGCGCTGATGTTTCTGTTTTGTACAGAATCCACATTTGACCTTTCAATACAATACAGTATCTCATGGAAGGGAAAATGTCTCATTAAAAGTGAAAGTGATAGATAGCATCTATTAATCAATGGTATGGAAATTCTTTAGGCCTCAAACTTGGTGTTTAGATGCATCTCTTGGGAATCAATATTGTTTCCAAGTAACTAAAACTAAATCAATAAGAGACATGGATTTCATTTTGGTTACAAATCATTAGTTTCCAGTGTTTCTGAACCTTAAACTGCAAACAAAATCTTTATAAAATTGCCTTTTAAAGACTAAACAGTATTCAGGAGACCTTGACATGTTATGTCATTTGAGATACAGCACCTTGCAAGCATCCAATTCATTAAGAGCTGCTCCTGTGGTCTTGCTATGCACTGTTATTGCAAATAGGCTGCAAGCAGGCTTCTGGTTGAGAATACTTCATTGGTGCCTTGGGGGTCTGTAGAAGGAAGGAAACAGCCTAAGACTTTTTCCCCTCACTCCTTCCTGCGTCTTCTCATCCTTTTACTCTTCTTTGGAGTATGCTTTTTGTGGAAAATTCTGGTATAAAACGCCAGGCTGTCAGCCTTGTTTCAGCCACCGTTCCCTTTTCCTTTCTTGTATAAATTCCTCCCCCAAATGCTGCATCACATCTGATACCCTAAAAACCACTAGTGGTACAAAAGTGTTATTACTGTTTTGCTTTTGCTGTGACTTGGAAGAGAGAGTTTGTTGTGGTTGTTTTCTTAGAAACAAACAAAACCCACCTCGAGCAGCAGGGATGTGAAAAGCTAGAGGTAACAAAAACCTACTGCCTTAGGTTAGTCCTGGAGGCTTAGATTGGACAACAGATAAAGACTAAGGAAAATAAAGTAGTAGCACAGGGTGGGGAGAGCAGAGCACAAACTTCTCTTCAGGGAGCTAAGAAGCCAGTGAGTCATTTCTCCTCAGGGATGGAAATGAGAGCTGTTTGTCACATAAAAATAAGAAAGTGAATTTTGGGACACTGCCTATACTGCACTGCAGCATTACAGTCACTGCCCTATGTTGTTTCATTGAATTATTATGCTGGAAAGCTAGCACCCCCCCACCCCCAGTTGAGCACCTGACCTATATTACTCAGTTGCTCAGGAAAGAATGGGCCTATTGTGAAATTGTACCCTCATTAGCTGCAACCTGCAGAACATTCATCCTGCTTCCCATCACAAAGAGCTCATCAGCGTCCTTGGTTTTCTTCTGTTAGATGATTCATACAGAGATGAAGGCATTGCTGTTTTATCTTGGCTAATGTTTTTCACAACACTGTCCGCTCCATTTCTGAAGTTAGGTTTCTTTGAAAAAAATCTGCTGGGGGAAAAGAAGAATTAAAACTGGGTGGCAGAACTTTCAGTCTTCTGCTACAGAAGGTCAAGAGTGCTTAAGACAGACTTGAATCTTAAAGTGTAAAGGAATTGGAAATTCTTACTGGTTTTGTATTTGTGTACAGTTTTGTTCTTTGCTGTTTTCAAGATGTGAATCCTCCCTACTCCTTGGTAGTGCTTCCCAGTGAAGCTAAGTAGGAAAAGGAAAAAAACCTAAGTCTAACTTCTCCTGGCTGTTCCTGCGCTGGTGTGTTAAATATGCAATTAACACAAAACCAGATTTAATACTAAATCACAGAGACTTGCAGTGGGAATGAAACTCCAACATATCTGTTAAAAGCTATCAAGAGGAAGAGAAGCTGCTGGAAGAAAGAAGCAGAGCCAAAGAAACTCAGATTGGAGTTGAGTGAATATAGCAATAAAGTATTTGCGAATGTTTTTGTGAATAAAACCTGCTGATTTGATTTGCTGATATTGCATACCATTTTAATCGCTTACTGGCAAACATCTGGTTGAGCTAATTCTTATTCACAAGAAGAAAACACAGAAGACAAAAGCAACATGGATACTTGCATAGATTTCTGAGGTATTCCCACTAGAAGTGACTTAGTCCTTTTGAAAAAGATTTTTTTTTTTCTTTTAATTTGCACAAAAGACTACCAAAAAGTTACAAATGTAAGGGGGGAGCTCTTGAAAATCACAGCCTGTTTGTAGAGCATTCATGACTTGAAGGAAGGGAAGAGTTCTGATACGGGATGTAGGTCATACAAAGAAGGGAAGAAGTGACTCAGGTGTGACCGTCATGAGGTGACAGGTATGAACAACAGGTGGCTACCGGTTTATGGACAGAGATGGCCTAGCGATATTACTACCTTCAGTTTAGTTAATGATTAATCCAAAGTCTGCAAGAGTTAACCATTTAAGTGCATTTAAGTGCAATTTAAGTGCATTTAAGTACCAATGTATTACATAACTTTTTAAACATAGTGTGGCTTGTCATACAATAAATCTAACTTCTCTAAAGTTATTTGTGCTATTGTGACCCTTTGAGAAGCACTCCAGATGCGTAGTATACAGCATCAATTTACAGCAGCTTTGTCACTTCAGATGTATTCAAAGCGTTTTGGTGGTTTAACTGAGAGTGGATGGGCTTTGTGCAGGTTCGAGTTTTGCGTCTCTCCACTGTCCCAGTTTTATGCTAAATCAAATACTGTTTGCCTTTCCATAGCAGGCAGTGTATAGTAATGTATATTACAGTGATATAATGGTATGTTTCCTTAACAAGTAAGAGCTCTTTCTGTACTCAGAGCAGTATACTTTTCTGGTCTTTGGCAGTACTAGGCTATGTTATTTTAAATTTTGTCCTTTTTCAAATACACTGTGTGGTCTCTACCATCCACCTGAGCCCCTGCGAGACCCATCTCAGAGGGAGAGGCTTTAGTAGGTCAACATCTCTTTCATCTTCTGTTGCCAATTTTAAAGTTCTCCATGTGAGATGTCATCTCCCCGCTCTCCTCTGAGGTGTGGGAGTCCTGTGCCCCGCAGCAAGGGAAGAACATGAGTCCTCAAGGAGCTGCCTGAGGGGACAAGTCCTTGTCCTGTCTGCTCCTTGTCCAGGATGGGGTTTGAGCTTATGATCTGGGGCTCCTTTGTTTCACGCTTTCACTTCTCTCTTGTGTTGAAGTAGATGAAGAAAGGTCTAGAGTCCACATCCTCTTTTAAGGCTTAGGGGTTTTTTTCTTCGGTTTTTTCCTGGCATAGCTTTGTCAGTTGGGGCTGTTGCTCTCACCCCATCTTTCAGTGGCATTGTTGTGCATGTGCCCAAGGGCAATTATAGCAGAAGAAAATCCTTTTCCTCAGATAGCTCACAGCTCTCAAAGAACTGCTTTATACCTATGTTGTCCAAATAGTTGCTGGCTGGGGTGGTTTGGTTTTTCTAGATCTGCGAGCTAAGCACTGAGAACATGAACAAGGTCTTGAGCATCTCTCTGGGCTCTCTGTGCTTTTACTCTCAGCTCTGTGCTCAGTTGTCCTGCCCTGTGGCTGCTGTAGGGTGCTGAGGTTTGTTACTGTGTTTGAGGCTGTTGGCATGTGGCATCTCTGATGAAATCATCAGAAAGTGACTTTTACTCCCCTAAAATGTTAACACACCTAAAAACGTGTCTTCAGCAGGTGTGCTTTGATGGGTTGGAGGCAGCGTTTTCCAGGGCTGAATTTGTAGCCTTTGCTGCCCGTGTCTTCTCCAGATGAATGCCTTTCCTGTCATTCCTCCCGCAGGGAGGAGGACCTCTTCTCCATAGCCAGATGTTCATCTTCAAATCTCACTCCAAGTTTCACTTTACTCCTGACTCCCATACCCAAACTCCCTGTTCTTCAGCTTCTGCAGAAACAGAAGTTATGGCTGTAGATATCACACTGCATATTCTAAATGAAGGTTGCACCTCCAGCTTCCAGCCATTGTCCTTCACTTGGTTTCTGCCTACTTTCAAGTTCTCTGTCTTAATTGTTCCTTAAAACATCAAGGGAGATGCTAGATATATAAGGGAAACATGAAGCTGCACTTTTTGAAACTGAGTACCCCAAGTCCAGATCCTGCAAAGACTTTTGTATGTGCTTAACATAAATAAGACAATAGTGGGTGTCTTCCCTGGCTGCAGGGAGCAGGGTTGAATGCATACATGCATGTGGGCAGGAGACTGCAGCAATCTTTATAACACACCATGCAGGACCACCATTTATGAGTGTTTACGAGTAAAAAGACTTGCAAAAATCCGGTGGAGAAAAGTATTATTCTCTCTTCTCCCAGCCTCAGATTGATCGCATAATGAGTCACAGCAGTGGTTTTTAATTTGTTTGTTCTTACTCAATATTCTTATTGCCAAATTGTGTATTCTTGCTATAGCTTCATGTTCCTATATGGAGCTGAAGAAGAGAGGCCACCTTCAACCCATGTTTGATATCTGCTGAAATTTGAGTTTGGAATGACCCCAATTCTCTTGAAGCTTGAAGCTGGTACTTTGTAAGTTAATCTGTTCTCAAGGTGCAATCTAATCTACCAAGTGGAGATTGAAGGAACCTGTTATGAAAAGCTGATGATAAAGTCCAAATGAGGTCACTGTAAATTTCACTGTGTACTTCAAACAAAGAGAAATAATTAAAAAATATTTATTTAATGTGTCTTCTTTGAGACCAAAGGTACCAATTAACTAGGTCATACTGCAAGTTAGGAGTTCTTTTTGCTGTCAATAACTGTCATACAAGATACATTAGTTCTTTTACAGGCACTCTACCACAGGAATTTTATGCCTCCCATAATTTTAAGCATGAATTATTGTGAGAGAAATGCACAAGGGTTCCTACTAAATAATGTGTGTTGCAGTTAATATAATCATCTCTTTCATGACCGGATGAAACTAATGACAAATAAATGGTAGGTCGTCTTGTTGGTAGTAATGCAAATACATTCTTAAATGGTTTTGGAGCCAGAGGGCGAGCATCATTACCTTTGATCTAATGTCCAGCTCTATGTTGCCACTTTACTTGCTATCTTATTCCTGAATTGATCCCAACTTGAAATTGGTTTACTTGAAAAATATTTTAGGACATGCTAGTGTTTCTCCATGTAATCATATCTTTCTCATCAGGTAAATTTTAGTATCTGTTATCATTGATTTCTGAAGCTGGAATTGAATGTGCCTACATGAGAGTGCAAATTTCAGCTGATGGGACTTTCCTAGCCTTTATCTTTATTCTTGCTTTCGTGAAAACTGATAAAAGCTTTGATCAGAAGTGGCTAGAAGTAAGTCAGTCAAATAAGAGGGAAAAACCCTGCAAAAACTTCTATCTTTGCATCACTTTTTTATGATTTTAGATTTAAAGAACATTTTCTTTTCCTTACTGCACTAGTAAGAAATGGAAAATATATGGATTTTTGTATCCCACAGGCTTTTATTGTGAGAGAACTGATAGTGGCACGGAAATCAGCTTTTTCCATTACTTGAATTTTTCCACTAAATATGTTGAAGAAGAAAGAGGTCATTCTAAAAGCATTTATTTGTCACAGAAAGGAATGATGAGACCAACAAGTCAGCTTCTCAAGTCAATAGGAAGAAGAGTTGGGGCTTAAGGAGTTGGCCAGTTGGAGAAACAGCAGAAGTTCAAGCAAACAGGTGTGTCCATGCCTGATGCAAAAGTAAGTGTCTAGAAATGGTTTCATTAGGAGGCGAGAAACTGGTTTTTTCATTCCCACTGGTACTGAGCTAAGGACCTGTGGGAGGCATTGACTTGTGTATTCGTGGATATTCAGTATTTATTTAGTGGGACTTCATTTGTCCCAGATATTTTAGTGTCTGATACATGTCTTGTATCTGAGGCACTCAGTTAAGTGAGCTCATTTCACCTCTAGCAAATCACTGTTGGAGCTGTTAATATAGTGCCCGAGAATTTATCAGCTGCCCTGACTAAGCAGTGACATGAGCAAAACTTAAATTTGGTATTGTCCTACCTGGGTCCTAAGGGTCAATTGAACCAACTTTTTCATATGGAACTATATAATTCGATAGGATCACTTAAGGAAAAGGAACAAGAATAGTTTCACATCTTGACTGAACAGAAGTAATCCTGCCTAGAGATATTCACCCTGATTGAAACAGTAGAGGTCTTCTGACAAGGAAGCCTCAAGGTTTGCTTTGTATCATCCAGGGCTGGACTTGAGATTCTCAAATGCCTCTTGTGGTCAAAAGTGTTGGGGAAGAGAGCAGATTTTCAAGAGTGCAAGAAAGCAGAAGAATGGCTCTGCAAGCATGGTTAGAGGTATATAGGCTCTTCTTGGAGTTAACTTGGCCTTAAGTGGGACCCCAGTTCTACCAGCACCAGTGGCTTATTTAGTATTAGTTGTTAATAGTTAGGGTATGTACTCTGTTTGCAAGCACATGCTGAAGATGAAGATGCCTAATGGTTCTGCCATTATTGCTTACGCTAGATAGATCTAGACAGCATCCTCCCAAATGTGATTTTGTTGCAGTGAGAGAGGAGGTAGGCACTTATGCTGTATATTGTGCAGGGTTATTGATTTCAAATGCAATGTACACAGACTTTGATAACTCCCAGAGTTTAGGAGGATTTCCTTTTACTTGAAGTGTCTTGTCAGGTTTAATCAGTCTTGAAACAATTTTAAAGAATATTTCTTAGGCCATTCTTGAACCCAGGAAGTGGAAAAAAAGAATAAAAAATATAATCCTCAGAGAAGCCCTAAATCCCTATGCTTTTATAGTCCTTTTTTCCCCCTTTATTGACAATAAATGTGTAGAAGCTAGTCTTAAACTAAAGCTACACCGTGTCCAACGGTGCCGTGGCTGCTTTCTGAGGCTGTATGTGTACCTGCAAGCAGAGATGCCTCAGGTGTTGCACATGTGGTGCTGTCACTGCAGCAGTGGCAGTAGCGTAGACGCTGCTTGTGTTTGCAGCAGCTCTGTCCCATGCAGTACCCTCATGCCAGGAATGCTTCCCCAGGCATTACTGGGGTGACACCTCACACGAGGGAGGTAACTGATTTTGGTGAGGAGGCCTACCCTTTGGCAGACAGCCCTTCTCCTGAGCTCTTCATGGAGACAGTGGGAGATGAGGAATAGTGGGTGTGTTCCTTTTGTAGCCAAACAGAGATATTAGGGGGCCATAATGGCTTCAATTTCCATTTCCTCCACTATCATATGTTTTAAGCAAATATGTCCTGGTAACTTGTTGTGGCTACTACTGAGTCTGCAGTACATGAACAGGAGTGAACAAATCTTTGCTCCCAAAGCTTTCTTTTTTTTTTTTTTTTTTAAAAAAACCCACAACTTTCATTTTGAAATGAAAGAGCAGGCAAGGGTGGGAGGAGGAATTGAGATAAAGGTACTTTCTCAAGGTCATCTGGGAGATCAGTAGTGATGGCCAAGCTTCTGTCACTTGAATCCCAGACCACTACCATGTTTGCGGTTGAAAGCAGCCTCAGAAAGAGACCATTTTGTTAGCAAAGCTTTTCCTGCACTCTGTCCTGGCCTTTTGCAAGGTCTTTAGGAAGCAGTTAGGACAAATATTTGAAAATCCTTAGTAATTCCTCCATGGTTTTCCTTCTTTACTGTTTTCTTTGTACTTTTGTGGGGCTAGGCTCCTCTCAGAATATTTAGAGACTTCCCTGACTGACAGTCTTCTTGGTTCTCGTGACTGAATTATGTTACATTAGCTGTTCCACACAGACATTGCAATGATCGATAGCATAAAAATAAGACACTGTTACAGTTCCCACTGAAGAAAGATTAACTGTCTCTGTAGACTTCAAAGAACAGGAGGAGATGAATGGAGACAGGAAAATAGGCCAGTTTTCCCCCCAAACGCATAGAATATACAAAGGACATCTCTTGTGCCAAATTCCCTGTCGTATGTCTGAGAGAAAGGTTAGAGGTAGAAGGTGTGTTGTGAGTGCACAAGTCTGTTTTCTGTGAATGCTCATTTGGCCTCTTGCTATGAGTGGGTGTTGATGCTGATCCCAGGGGGGTTGTTCATGACAAAAGGATGGATGTTTTTGGTGCTATTGCTCAATTCTTAGTGCCCTTGACAAGTAGGGAGATTAATGAGTTGGATGCTACAAGAATGTATCAGGAGGGTGTTTGTTCTTTAGGAAAGATTAAGAATTTTAAATGAGAATGCTTTGGGCGTGGGTGTGTCAAGACACTTGCAGGATGCGAAGGTGCAGGGGGATCAATGAGACCACAAAATTAGAAGCAGATGAAGGGGAGTTCCCAACATTCCCCTTGGGCACTGCTGCCATGAACGTTTCCACAGCACTGGGCGCCTACCTAGCGATCAGAGCTCCATACTCATTACTGCTGACTCCTGCCATTTTGTGAGGCTGATAAATGGAAAATGGGAATTCTTTCACATCTTCAAGAATTATGGCCCTTGGTGACTGCTGAATGATGCACTGGGAGCTGAGGAGCTCTGTAATCTGTGGGGCTGGGGATTACTGAACCAAGCTGCAGTGGAACTGAAGGTAGGCACTAAGACTGGCCATTCGAATTTGATAAAAATGATTGAGAAATTCCTTTTGCAATGGTGAGAGCTATCAGAGCCCTAAATACATCAACAGGCTTTGCATATCTTCTCCTTGCCTGGGGGTCCGGCTGCTCGAGGCAAGCTCTGACTCTCTGACTGCCTGGAAGAGCTGTGGGGAAAAGAGCTGGCAGAAACCTCACCTGGAACTTATTGGTTCAGGAGTTGTTTGTAAGGTGAAACACCTCTCCTTTGGCTCTTGCCTGATCTATGCTGTAAGTATGCCTGTGCCCTGCCAGGTACCTTGCTGGTCCTGACCTCGTCTTGCTGACTTGACTTCTTGGCTTGACCTGCTGGCCTGCCTCTGTTGATCACTGTGGCTGCCATCACAGACCTGCTCCGCTCTTCTTGCTTGGTACTGTGGGACTGTGCCCTTGTTGAGGAGGTTGCTGCCCTGTCTGGCATGGTGTCACCCTCAGTTCCTGGCTCACCTGCTGCTGTGAGGGGCAGCCACATGGCTGCATCAAAGTCCTGGCACGTAGCACTCCGTGAATTCAGGATCTGTGGACTTGTGTGAGCTACTGCTGGATCCCATATAGCTTGACTCAGAGAAGGAAGAAAAACATGAGCTTTGCATCCAGTTTGCGTGACTATGGGACCACATGCAAGCTGTGATCTGCTGTCTTTTATCAGCTGGGGTCTCCTAGGAATTGCCTGCAGCAAAAGTTGGGAGACCTGCCTGTCCTGTACGGTAGCCTGGGTGTGAAGTGTGGAAAGGGGGTGGAGGAGCAGTGAGCATCTGTCTTACTGCAACTGTATTAATGTGGTCTGTGTAGCACTTACCTGGGAAATGCTCTGGCTTTCTGTGAGGATGTCCTTTTCTAAGAATTGACCTTAACAATGATAATGCTGCCATTTGCTAAAATCTGCTATTTTTCACTGCAAACCCTAAGTGTGTAAATGCTGAAGGTTTTCTGTTTGATATTGCTAATGACCTACAGAAGATTTGTTCTTCCTGCCCTTGCACTTCTCATTCTTCAGTTTATTGAAAGTCCTACGTTTAATTACAGTCAAACAGCTGCTGTTTTTTTCAGAAACATGCACATTAGAGACATCAGCACTTAGAATTATTAAATGTAGCGTGAGGTACCATTTAGTGTACTCTCTGCCTGATGCCTATAACTGAGCAAACATGTATTGTGTGTTCCGCACCTTCCAAGAATGACTGGGAAACTCCCTTTTCCCTGTGCTTTAGAAAAAAAAAAAAAGGCCTGTCTTTGCTGGTTTTATCTGATGTCAGCAGCACCAAAGCTGGGTTTTGCAGTTACCTTGCTATGTGTTTTCCACCATAGGGTCCTTATGTCTGCTGAATGAAATTCGCTACATTGACAATGTAAGCCACGTGTAGGTTTGGTCCACATCACTGAGTACATGCCTATGTGTGCTGGCAATGGTATGGGAAAGAACATAACTGGTATTCATCGTGGTACCTGACTCAACACTGTGTGTTGAGCTGACACAGACATATGACTTCTAGGACCTAATGTGGCTTTTGAGAGCTCACTTGGGTATCTCTGCACAGTGCTGTGTACAATCTTACAATAAAGAACAACACACCATTCGCAGACAACCAAGCAGTATCTAAACCCACAGGGATTTCCTTATCTAGTTGGCAGTGTGGAGGATGTTTCCTTTTTTATCTCCATTCAGACCAAAGGAAGGTAGAATCTCACCGTAGGCTAATGCGGCTGTGGGTGTACACATGCTCTGCCTTGAACACTTGATAGGAGTACTGAAAAAGGAGCTGGTTTTGGAAGACATAATGTGGCATAGGCAATGTACTAGGGAAGGATGGGGAAAGTGTGTGGACCTGGTAGCTCCACATGTGAATTTCAGCTTCAGTGGTTTTGAAGTCAGTCTTGAGTAAAGCCCAGTTTATACACTAAAGTGTAAAAAGTTTATATCACGTTAATTAGGGTAGAGTCCAAGACAAGACAATATTTCCCATTTTTTGTGAGCAAATATGTATTGTTCTATAGGATCCTAAGAATATTATTGGAGGACTATTTGATACTTCCTACAGTATTTAAACTGGAGTTCTCAGATATAGCTGTATTCAATCATAACCTGAAAAGCAGTAATGACTGTGAGTTTTAAAACCTAACAAAGTAGTATTTGGAACCGAACAGCTGGCCATCAATTCCACAGCATTAATTCTGTCACAAATCAAATACATTGGAACAAAGGTCTTGTCACTAATTGTTGATTGCCATGTAAAGAATGCAAGTAATTCCATGCAATCATGCAATTTCTTTACCAGAATCATTAGCTGCGGTACTGTGTGTTAATGGCAATTAGTTTCCTGCTACCGTTAAGGGTTCATCATATACCATTGACATTAATTATTCTGTTTTGTCTCATTGACTTGCAAAATCACTAAACGATTCTTTTGTTACAAAATACCATACTCGAAGAATGTATTTGATGGAAACACAGGCCTGCTCATCATATCACTATCAAGAACTTGTCTTCTACCCCAGAATGATTCACTACGGAGAAGAATTGGAGAGTACAGGAATTCTTGCAAATGGCTTTCAAAAGAAATTAAAGTTATATTTAAAGCATGTCTACTTGTCACTCATGCTTAGCTATCTCACAGTAGAGGGCAGAAGTGACTTCTTTTCAATTTGCAATTTTCAGGCTTGTAAATTGAAAAATCCACATCTGCCCTTTCTAGCTTAAGAAGGATTGACAACAAAAGGTCACATTTTCTAAATGAGTATGTTATACATTACCCCTCATTGTATCGTTATTTTCAGGTTTTATATTGGCCCACTGCAATAGTTTTTTGAGCACCTGGTAATCATCAATGTAATTGTACTCACAACACCTTTGTGAAAGGGGAAGGTCCTATTATCTTTCGTTTAGAACTAGAAGACTCATTTGCAACAATTTTCTTGGACTTGTCTGTGATCGCATAAGAAGCCTGTGACAAAGCTGTCAAGTCACTGTGCAAGTGGCTGGACTCCTGGTTATGTCATTGGAGTGTCTTCTGCAAGGTGGGACTCCGCTGCTGTTTGTCAGGGTGAGGGTGCAGGTTTTACCTTCTCTCTCCCTGAGTGCTTTCTGATCTATTGCTGTAAAATTTTTGACATATTAACATACGTTTGAATGTCTTATAAGCTTTCTGACTTTAGAGGCACTGACAAACGAAGGAAATGGTCAACAGAGACCAGCAGTCAATTAGTGCTTGACAACAAACATGAGCAGGAATTCTAGAGAGCAGCAGGTAGAGAGAATGCAAATATCTTTGTCTTTACTCTTTGTGGAAGTCATGAATTTAGGTTGCACAATGTTAACTAGACACCTGCTTTGCTTTGTCTGAAGACAAAAAAGCAGGCTTTTCACTTGTCTCATTTGTAACTGCTAGGAGTAGTGTCAGGTGGCTTTGGGTGGACAGCGCTATCATAGCCTGCAATTAAAATCTTTCTGTCGGATTCTTTCCTAGACAGTGACAATCTAACAAACAAAGCCATTTGGGAATACAGTTTGTACCAGGAAGGAAGAATAATCTGAGATGTATGACTTAGCTAAGTGACAATGAAGGGTCTTTGACATAATCAGACAACGACTTTAAGGGTATGAGCATCAAGCAGGAAATGACTATTCAGGATGGAATGAGGGATAAAATTAGGAAACGTAAGACTATAAAGTGGTTTCTCAAAGTAGATGGAGGAGGCTTATTAGAAAAAAGAGTGGCAAAATTTTTTTTGAAAGTACTTTAAAAATAGACACATATAACCCAGTGAATGATGATTTTGCCTCTAGCAGTTGCAGTTTATGAATGTCAGGGAGCTTGGGGTAGGGGTACCTGGGTGGTATTCCAGGAGGATAGCTGAACAGCTTCAGCTCAGGCATGCACTGTGCACTAAAAGCTGTGTAACACATAGTTTTACAAGATGGAGAAGATACCCTAGAAGAAAAGATACTCTGGAGCAGAGGGATGCATAAGAAAAGGTTAGCAGGAAACATGGCTGTGCAGGCTTTTCAGAGATGGTCTGGGATGAAAAGCGTGAGTTGTGCTAAAAAGGGTGGGATGGGGAGGGATGGTGTTGCAGTGGGAAAAGGCAGAGCCTGGAGACGTGCAGGGAAGCTGCAACAGGGGCAGCGTCCAAGCAAGTGGCAGCGCAGGTGCCTCCTTTAAAGAGAAGCACATGGGGCTGTTTAGAGAGGCTTGAGCCCATCGGCTGGGGAACATGGGCTGGAGGGGTCAGGGAGAAAACAAGAAAGATTGCTTCCTAAGGTGGAGGAGGGCACGGTATGTGATTCCAAAATCTAGTACTGGGGCTGTGCCTAAACCGAGAGTTGAGAAACTCCATGCTTTGGTTCTTTTTCATATCAGCAAATTCATGTGTTTTGGGGGATTGAAAATTTCTTTTTAACTGCAGTCTGCGATTTTCATTGTCTATTCAACATTTTTTAGAAAAAATTAGTCACATTTTCCATTAGGTATTAAACATCTTTTTTAGAAAAAATTAGTCACATTTTTCCGTTGGCATGAGGTGATATCATGAGTTATGTGGCTTTGAATGAGCTGCTCTTTGTATTTGAAGTGTGTAAAGACGGTCTCTGTGCTTTTAAAACTCCTAAACTACCTGCCTGTTTGTGAGGTACCATATTTAGTATTCCCACTGGAAGAAGGTATGTGGCAAGTGTAATTCTGAGAGCCTGATTCTCTTCATGTTCACCTTGGTCTTATAGCAGGGCAACTCCAGGGACTTGTCTGAGTGGGAGCAGGCTCAGGCTCAATATCTTGTCAGTTTATGATGGGAACTGTGTAACAGGATTAATAAATCATCTTCCTAGCTTAAAAAAAGCAACCCCCAAACTGTTTGGATAATAAAACTTTTAGTAATGAAATAATCACAGATCAGTTGAATTGCCCGAGGGTAAAAACGTGTCCGTCTCTCTGCCTAATATGTTTTGCTCTTTTGCTTAACCATCCATTCATGGTATTTCTCCACTGCCGAAACACAACCCTACACTTCTGCTGACTGGACAGAGGGTTAGATCAATGCTGGGCAAATTCCTGTTAATGAGATTTTGATTCTTTGACATTTCCAATCAATGTTTACTTGAAACGCGTGGAGGGAGCCTGATGTTACCAATCCAGTTCTCAACTGTTTCTCAAGTAGGCAATCACAAATATTTGTCTCGTGGTGGTGTTGTTGTGTGTGTGTGTTGTTTCTTTTGGTTTGGGTTTTTTTTTTTTTAATGAAGGTCATAAATTTGTGTTGCTCAGTAATTAGCTCCTTAATATGCCATGGTCTGCACTTCAGTGAAAGCTTGCTTTTGTTTGCGGTGTTATTACCTTTCTAGAAAGAAACTATCAGTTTTTTCTACTAGAGAGCCTCAAAGTCTCTTAATTAGTAACTTTTCCTAATTCAATACCTCAGCAGTGACTGAAAAATGAACTATTCTTGCATGTGTGTGTAATGCAACCAGGATTCTTATTACGTGTCAGAGGTGCACAACCAGGAACACGTGTACACCAGTTGTGCCACTACTCGTTATGTTCTGCCAACATCGAATTTCTGGGGGATTGCACTTCCCTGTTACTCGTCTAACTTTACAAAGCAGCAGCTCTTGTTTCCTGGGGGAATGAGGTAGCTACTCCGATGCTAAAATGTTCCTTCTTGTCCTGTCTGGGCTGTCAGGAACAGGAACTTACAGTAATAACATTCTGTGTGTGCCCAGTTAAATAACGTCGTATCTCAGAGAGGGCTGGATTGCCACGAGGTGTTGAGTTAGGACATGTACAATACAGATCATTGGCAGGTAGAGGTATCTGCTATTGTATTGGAGATAGATAATATCTTCTGTACTGGTAGCCATGTTTTCAGACACCTTATTTCTTTCAAAAACTCTTTATGGGTGCCTGTTCTTAGGAAAGCATCTTCTTTGGATCCAGAGTGTGTTAAGTCATTTAGGCTTACAACACTGTGTGGCATTAGCACCTGCCTTGAGACTTAACTCTAAACTTGAGTTTCAGTCCTGAGAACTAGGAGTCTAAATGGTTAACACTGGAGTACCTGACTTGCAGTGCCTGTGTTCTGCATTAGGTCTCATCCTGACGGTCTCCAGCTGTGGGAACTAGGATTGCTTCTGCAATCCCTTCAATGGGTCATTTTGAGCCATTCATTATAGCTACTGCAACTGTTGTTTTGAGAAGGGTTTGCCACATCTGCCTGGCAGTGAAAGGCCTCTGCTTAAAAGTTTTATTTTTGAAATGAAGTGTAGCTTAAGGCCTGGTATGATAACTTTCAGTTAGTTAGAAAGAAATTTGCTGGAGGCCAGCATTTTCAGAACAAACAAACCAGCATTTGAAATTTGGCCAGCTAGAGATCTTCCAACAAAAGGTTGCTCAGAGATGCAAGGGGAGAGTTGTTTCAGATGCTCCCTCTGTGGTCTGACACTGAATTCTCTTGACACTGGGGATCCTCTGCATGAAAGAGAAAAAGAGCCAAGTTCTAAGAATGGGCTGACCCTCCAGCTGAATACAGCTGGGTCAGGCAGCCACAAAGCAACAGCCAGAATACTCACATAAATTGTGATGAATCACAACTGCGGTTTCTGAGAAGGAAAAAAATCCAAATCTACTGAAATTGAAAGATAATAAAATAAAATATCTCTAATACAGGGTAATCATGTGCATTTGCCTTATATATCATGATTTATAGGGTCTTAAATGTACTTCCAATTGCTGTCCCTTTTATTTTTTGCAGTCTTAGAAAACTAATTGGTTGAACTTAGCTTTGAGAATAATGTAATGCAGCCAGTGTAGCTCTGCTCCCAAACAGAACCATGCTTTTTATTTAGATGAAAATATTCAATAAAATCCTTTTGTGCTGGCTGTGCTGTCCTTCAGGACAAATAAGTTCCCAGTACAATTAATAGCTAACCAAAAATGAAGAATACTTGTTTGAGATATCAGTGGAGAAAATGAGTCTCATTGAATTCTGCAAATTGCTCTGGTAGTATCTTTTCAGAAATATAATACTGAGCTGCAACTGTAGTCAATTATCATCTTTTCTCTACTATGCTTTGATCCTTATAGCAACTTTTTTCCTTTTGCTAGTATGCATACCCCCAAAAAAGAAATGCCTAAACTGCTGACTGTCTTGTGTGCAATATCGATTGGGCTCATTGATGCTGTGTTATCTAAGAATAAATTGGCATCAGTTTTTTCCCTTTGATGCCCGAAGATTTTGTGTTCTTTTTAATTGTTGGAGGAAGGTCAGTACAGAGTGTACCCTCTGGCTTTTAATCTTAGATGGAAATGTCCTAAATGAATAGAAAACTGCATGTCAGCGAAATGAACTCTTGCTGAAAGCAATGTGTAGGCTTCTCATGTTTTGCGTTTGTGATGACATAAGCTTTGACCTTGGCCTGTATCTTTTTGAAAGAAAAGTAACATTTGTTCCCTTCAGCCTAATAGCAGCACTGATAGTAGGAGCTGTGCACTTGCATGAACAACAGCTCCTGACTTACTGCAATTTGTCGCACTGGTTGGAGAATGACTTTTTTTAATACTGAAGGGCTGTTCTTTATAATTTCACGGTGTAAGGATCCTGTCTTCTGTCTTTACACAGTCAAAATGTAAGTGGAAGAGACGTGTGATCGGGGTTTAATGTGGTACATTAATTTCTTTGCCCATTTGGCTGTTCCTGTAGCCAGTCTGGCAGATAGAGAGCTGAACTTGTGAGTAGGACTGTTCCTACAGCCTAAAGGACTCTCTGAGCTTATCCCTTCTCTTTTCTCCCACCTATGGCTGGCAGGGAGCAGGACTCCTCTGTGATCTCTGTCTTTGCCCCAAAAACACGGGAGGAGGGGAAGGGATTCAGTGTGGAGAGGAGTCCTGTTTATTTCTCCTTGAATGCCCATTGAGGCCTCGGCTGTGTCCTGCAACCCAGGTCTCAGAAATGGGAGGGAATATGGATCAAAAAATATAACTCATAAGCATCTGATGGGATGGAGCTGTCAGCATAGACTGTGGTGGGCCTTCTTGCGAGAAGGGCATCCATCCCAGAGAGATCCATGTCTCTGTGCCAGGCAATGAGTAATCCTGTGTTGGTGCCCTGTGAGAGAAGATGGATTTTAGCATCTACTTTTGAAATTATTTCAAGGCACTTGCATCAAATGCTGTGGTTGGATGCAATCAGGTTGAATGCATAGGGACAGAAGTTTATTTTCCCTCCACCTGAGCTCACAAAAAACCATGAAAAAACCTCAAGCCCATTTCCCTCAGGGCTTTGGCTCCTGTTTCCTTGTTGAGACAGGAGATTCATGAGTAGAAGAATACCTGCCCATCTGTTAGGGAGGCAAAAGAGGTGAAATACAACTGGTCCTCTGGTTTCCTTCACCCTCTGCCCCACCAGGTTCTGCACGTCCTGAGCTGAAACAAATTCAGTTTTCTTCTTGAAGCCCAATGAGGACAAGAAGAAAGTGGAACAACTGCAAAACTTCTCAGCATATTTAAAAAATAGTTGGAGGATAAAAAAGGCCTGGGGGCATCATTGTGACTTTGAACAAAGCTGGAAAGTTTTACTGGTCTCTTTTTGCAGAGGTCTGTGTAAACAGTTGCCAGTGGGTGAATTTAGAGGTTTCCCTGGTCTGATATGCAATTTCACTCCAGTTGTTCCCAGAGGCTCAGGGACACTCTCAGGCAATCGTAAGGTGGGGGATTTTTCATGTCTCCAGTTTGACCATCTGCTGTTGACAGTAAAAGGTGTGCAGCAGTTGATGAGATGTCACAAGGAAGCACACAGAACACAATGGGCAAAATCCTACGAGCTCTTTGTGTCTCATTTGTCCCCAGGCCTGCAGCCAAGAAAAGCTGTGGAGCAGATGTGAGCCCAAAAATGGGGGGGATCTGGTATGCAGAATAATTGAAAGCTAAATCCCAGTCTTCAGGTGTGAGCCAGCCATGAGAAATAGAAAGCAACTATACAATGTTTGTGGAAGTCTGTACCAAATCCACATGTAAAATCTCTAAACAGAAAGATTAAGGAAGACTTTATAGAGTGCTGTTTTATCAGCGAGAAGATGTGGCAGAGTTTGTGGTTTCTGCATGTGGTTTAGCTCAGAATATCCAGGTGGAGTATGGGACATCTCATCCATGGGTTCCTGGAGATGACTGTCATTGAGAAGTACTGTGTATCCAGCAAACCTGAAATGTGTGTGAATGCCAGATCTGTCTTAGAGCAAAGGTGGAAGAAAATCCTTCAGCTCTAGCCCTCCATCCCACCAAAGTGGGCCAGGTCCCTTTTCATCTTCCTTCATGTCCCTTTCTTGGTCTGTGGTTTCTATCGAAAAGTGTGCTGTTCGCCTCACAGCAGGAGGTGTTAGAGAAAGAGAACTGGGTTCAGTTTCCATTCAAAGCTCACTGATATAGTCCCAAGTTTTCTGCTGTCTAATGAACTATAAAAACTGCAAGTCCATATGTCAAGCTGCAGAAGTGCCTTACTGTATACGTAGCATACCCTATTAGCTGCTTAAAAGATGGGTCAAAGAGTGTAAAAGGAATGTTTAGTTATTAATCAAGTGCCTTGATGGATACTAGGTGGCAAGAACTGATCTATCTTTGGAAAACATAAGTTTTGAGAGCACAGCCAGGAAAGATCAGCTGACATTTTTTTAAATGAACCATGATTCAAGTGAACACTGAAATCAACAGCTTGAATTTCTGACCTAAATAATTTCACCTTGCTTTCCCCAAGACACTTTCTTCATCCTCTCTCTTCTCAGATGTCCTTTTTCATCTTCCAGCTCACCAACCTCCCGGCCATGCCTAGGGATGAGCTCGGCGCTGCTGTGGGAGCCTCTCACTGGGGCATGGGGCTGGAGGGATGCTGAGGGTCTGACAGACCACAGAGGTTGGTGATGAGGGTCCCAGCCCCCCTCCCTCATGCCTGGCAGTTGGGGTTACTCAGGTAGTATGTCAGGGAGCCAGGCACACTGGGGTTCTGGCTAGAAACCAGGTTTGGGGTAACCTTGCTCCATCCTTGGTTGCAGGAGGTGCTGGTCCTTTTGTGTTTGGGCTTTGTATGCTGCACAGGCCAGAGCTTTCAGAGGAAAATAGCACGTACTGGAGGGGAGGTCAGTGAAGAGAAGCAGGCAATGTGTTTATGTAATAAATTCTGGTCCTTTTTTCCTTCGTTTGCTTGGCACAGTTGTTTCCAGAGGGACCCATAACTGTGAGAGGTATCTGCGTGTGCCACAGCAATGCTGCAGCACTCCAAAGTTATGAAAAACTGAAGGGTGGCAGCAAGGTTTTACTGCAGAGCTGTTCTTAAATAGTTACCATGGGCTTTCATTTGCAGCGAAGGGGATTTTCAGGAAAAACTGAAAGAAAAAACAATCCAGTTCCTTAAAGAGAGAAAGGCCTTATTTGCTTAGGGAGCAGAGATTTTTTTCGGAGCTGTGCCTCATTCATGCATAGCAAAAATTTCCTTTGGTTTATGCAGAGCTAATTTTGGAGGATGCTTTCTCTAGTGATTAGTAACATTTGTCAATGTTTTGTTGTGCTATGTTAAAGCAAATGTAGTTATTTTCAGCTGGGCGAAGGATTAAAGAGCAGCATTTTTCAAATTACCCAGTTCAGTGGGATAAAGGAAAACTTGCAGAACTCTCTTACCATTAGCAGGAACCTGGCTGAAGCTGCACACTAGGAGGTTTGCTGCTGCTTTACTCTCTCTTGCAATTTCTTCTGTGCTAGGGCTATAATGTGCTCCCTTTCTTCCCCCATCACTGAAGTGGGGGTGGCCATGCCTGTTTCCCTGGAAGATGAGGCAAAGCTTGGACTCTCTGGGTCAGTGCCTGCCCACTTGCTCTGTGCCCCATCCAACCTGCTGGCCGGGTCTCAGTCAGCGCTCATGTGCTGCATCCTTGATTCACTTACTTGGCACACCTCACACCAGATACTTGAATTTATTGCTTCACTGTGTTGAGGTTTGACACGAGTTATGGCCTTTCTCTTCCCTCTTTTTCTTTTTGAGACCGTGTTTAGGAGAGCTGGATTTATTTTTCCCTTCCTGCAGCTCTTTAAATGCTAGGGACTCCACATAGAGTTATTGGTGTACTCCTGTCCTGTAGGTTTTGGGAAGTGAGTTTTTTTAGCGCTTGGGAAGATCAGACCTTCAGAGAGACTGCTGTGATGTGTTATGTGAAACACTTTCATTTCTTTTCTTACAGAGCCCGTTATGGGTCATATTGCCCTGAGCTGTTCTCCTTATACCCACCTGCTGTCTTGAGCTCATTTCCTTAAATTGAGAAAGTATCTGGGAAAGAATCGACTCAGAAAATAGTTCATAGTGATACAATCCTGTTAGACTTTTAAAAAGTCAGTAAAAGAGATATTTTAAGTGATACAGCTGTTCATTTTTGACACCTGAACCTGTAGATGTTTTCTCACTCGTATGGGTAGATTTGTCCTTGCCACGCTTGTTTGCTCTGTGCTTTTCTGAGCTCTCTGAGGAATCCTGGACACAGATGTTAAGATGTACATAAGTGATTTATTACGTGAAATGAAGAAATGGAGAGCCAGCAAAGGTTGTTTATAAACTGGCTTCTAAGCACTGTTGGACTGTTCCAAATGTGCAGTGCATTTCCCAGTATCTCATCCGCGTGTTCAGCAATTGATAATTCAGGCTTACTTTCCAGTTCTTAATTGTGAGTTCGTGGCCTGCTAAAAGAAGCATTAGACCAGTGTTCTACCTGACCGTCTGCTTATGCAGTCATCGAGGAGAACTTTCAAATCATCTTTCTGCTCTGTATTGTAAAATGCAGTGTTACTCCGGGCAAGCATCTTTAACACAGTATGTCTCTCAGATTTTTGGAACAAAACCCATATGTAGTTCTGCTCTTTTCAGTAGAACCCTGTAACAACAGACCACTGGTATTTCCCTTACATATTAATTTTGCCTCAAAAACCAATGTATATTTCATGCACATTTAATAATCTAAAGAAAAAGTGGTTTTCTGCTGTGTTGTATTTCCTTGCATTAGATATTTCAAAGAGGATGTAACGTTGGTACTGTTCCCAGATGGTTCGTGAAAACAAATGCTAACACCTAATTATTGCCTTACATGCACTTTATTCTTTGCGACAGTAATATAAAACTGAATAGTATTGATTAGACCAGAGGCTCGGTCCTGATCCAAGAGGTATCTTCCTTTCTTATCCCAGTTACGTTTTTTAAGCACATATATGATTTTTGTAATCATAATTTTGTGATACAGACAAAGGAAGTAGAATCCTTGTTCAAATGCGTTCTTACTGACGTTGGTCAAAACTTTACTTGAGTTTCTAGAAGATGAAAGGTGGTGAATGAAATCATAAAGTCATCTGATGTCTTTCTCTACATTGTCATTGGTCATCATAGTAGTTTGAGGACTGGTATGGGTTAATTTTCTAATCTTAATATGAATTATTTCAGTGAGTGGGATTGCAATCAAACTAGAAACCATTCATGGGAATGAAACAGAGCACAAGCTAAAGAGTTCAGACACAGAAAATGCTGTACATCAACACAAATTCAATAAAAAGTAAAATCAAACCAACTGTGGCATTTTCCCAGTGACAGAGAAATGTGGCACATCCAGCAATGGGCTGACTTGCTGAGGACTCGTGACCAGGCGGCCTTCAGGCATCGGACAGACGGTACTGAGTGCTCCAAGTATGGTGCTAGGGATCCTTCTTCCTGTTTGCTGTTGCTGACTGAAGCCAAAATGTTATACTCTTTTGTTTAAGGATAATTTACAACGATATATTCTGGTTGATACATATATATCCTGTAGTGTGTTTTCCCCTGAAATTCAGAACATACATTTTATGGAGTATAGGACTCGTTAAACCCAAGAAATTGTCGGTAAAGAAATGGTGCTTCTCACACAAAATACTAAAATGGGCTTTTGATGCATATGAATTCATACATAGGCTTGGTTGCTACCAACTGAGCTTCATAAATGCAAATTACGAACAATCTCATACTAATGCCAGCTAATGTACAACCTAGACATGTTTGGACACCAGAAATGTTCATATTTTGCATTCTACTGTAAATCTGTTTCTTGACAACCTGGTAAGATACAAAATAATAGAGATATAAAATGTAGTTAATGTTAATTGGCAATATATTTATACATATGTTGTTGTCACAACTGAATTAACTTATGTGAAAAATAAAAAGACCAACCTTCAAGTGAATTTAAATTATTACATGCCATAGAGTATACGTGTTAAATAGCCTAATGCCATTTTCGATAAAATCTATACTATCCCCTTCTCCAGTGAACTGGCTGCAATGGCAATTAACCAAAATAAGAAAAGAAGCTGTAATATTGTCTGCTTGAAAGCTGGGCAAAGAAAAAGGTGAAAGACTTTGAATTCACTAGTTGCAACTTTTTGGTTGCTTCTTTGTAAGACCATGTTCTTATCAATGAAGGGATTCTCTGAAACTGTTGAATAATCAGTTCCTGTGTGTCCTTTTGTAAACCCACAAGCAATGAAAATTAGTTCTTTTAATAAAAAAGAAAAATAATGAGATGGTATAATACACATTAAATGTGGCTAGTGAGTGCTATAGCCCAATTATAAACTACTATTTTTATGATCAATAATAATGGTTCTTTTTATTTTTGAGACACGCTGTCATTACTTCAGCTGAAAGGTGTGTTAGGATTATATGGCAGAAAGCTGTTTTTGTATTAAAACACAATTTACTGTGGAAAAAAATTGCTTGGTGAATTGAGGTGGCAAACTTTGTCACTGGTGATTCCTGCCCTTTAGCTTGCCTGGCTGGTTTCTCTCAGGTATGCAGGGCATGGGTGAGGACCAGATGCAGTTCAGGAATGGGAATCTGGGGACCCGCTGACCCCTCCTCAGGGTCACGCTGGGTCTTGGGATCAGTGGTTTTGTGCGCTACGTTTTTGATTACTTGTTTGTGTCATGGTAGTAGTTGGACACTGAGTTTTGTTGCTAAGGTCTGGGTTTTTCTAAGTGCATGTGGGTGACCTGGGATCCTCCAAGTGGCTGATGCAAGCCATCCCTAGCCCAGCTAACAACTGTGTTACTCTGTCCTACAGTCTCTGTCCTACATTGCTCATGCATTTTGCTCATATGCTTGCAAACTGAGTAAACAGCCCAGAAATTTCAATGGAAGGTACAAACACTGTAGAGTTTCTCAGACCGGTTCAAGGCTTCTCAGCAGAGCAGGCAAAACTGCGTTCTCCTGCCCTAGCCGGAGGGCTGGAAGCCAAAGTGGGACAGGGAATGATGTGGTGATAAGTCTGAAAAAACTGGGTCGCTGACTCACATTCCCTGGGGTGGCCAGAGGGAGCCGGGATGCTGAGACTGCTTTCCAGCCCTTGGAGCAACTTGCCCTTGTCCACTTCATTTAGGCCAGGAGCTGCCCTTAATTACATAGGTGAGAACAATCTGTGCCCCACTAAAGTTTCATCTCAGTTGCTACTAGCTGCGGAGTGACTTAGCCCAGAGAGCTTCTGGAAAGATGCTCGCCTTTTCCCCTTAATGTTTTTTAACACCAATCATAGGACTGTTGCTACCTGGGTGGTTTTCGTTTGTGTGTACCTAGTCTCTTTGGACTGTTGCCCTATTCTCTGTTTTCAGCCTTTTAAAATTGAACCATCTTTTCTCAATGGGACGTATTATCTTGCTGAGATGGAGAACCATCCCATAGGAGGTTTAGGACACCAGATGTGCATGATGGCAAATTTTTGTGCTGCTGCAGGATGGTAGCACTGCAGTGGTGGGTGTTGGCTGATAGGTAGTGTTGCTGTCCGCAGCCAGGAAAAAGAGCATCCAAAAGGTGCTAAAAACATTATGCTTTTCTCAAGGTGCTTACCTGAAGATCTGAAAGTGATCCCTCTCTGTAAGTTCCTTTTATATTAGAGATGTTATCTTCCCAGGGTTTGCATTCAAATCTTAAGTCATGTAACATAATTATAGGTGAAAATTATTCTTCTCATACTTCCCATCTCTGAGCATGTGAATACTTCAGCCCAGCTGAGGGTGTTTCAGATATTTTTCTCTTTCCAAACGGTGTTAGTAAACTACTTAAATGAGCAAAGTTTCCCAGTGCTGCTGCATAGGGATTTATGCAGATTTTTTTTTTAGGATTCTCTTGTTGCTCTCATGACTTTACATGAAATGTCTCACAGAGGAGACCAGGTGCAAAATGTCCATAGACAGCATGTGGAGTTCAGGCTCACAAATCCACAGGGAAATGTTCTGTTGTCCCCTGTTAGCATAAGCAGTTTCACAGCTGATGTAAAGTAACACAAGGATTCAGATAACAATCAGATTCACAGATGCTGTTTCCAGAAAAACAACTTGCAAAGGACTCTTGAAGATGCTAACCTTACTCTGTATTTGTCTGTAATGTGATTTTGAAACTGGAGCAAGGAGAATAGCAGGGTGAGCTATTAAAATTCAGCTTTACAACTGGCAAGAAAGGTAGCGTGAGCTGACTTCCACAGGCACTTGTTTCTACTGTCTTTTGTTCTTGTTCTTCTTAATGTTTTGCTTAATTAAAGAGCACAAATCTAACCTGAAAATGTCTGTACCAGTACAGCATACTTCTATTTCCTAGTTTTAGCTGCAGTAATGCTAAGATGTGAGATTTTTCTTTCTGTATTATCTTTTTTCAGGTGGCTGTTTTAGCTAATAAATATAATGAAGGCAGCTAGGCAGCTGTGTGTTTCAGTTTTCAGATGGTGCTGGGCATGATTAACATAGACCGCTAGGGAACAGGCAGTAAGGATTAAACAACACGCTCAGATCACTTTCACACTCTTCCTCGGGGCCCTGTTTATTAATTCAAACAACAAAACCCCCCTCACAAGGCAACACAAAATAAATTGTCTTTCCTCAACCAACACAGCTGCCGGCTGCCTGGCTTGCCTGCCCAGGGTGATTTCGGGAGTCACCTTCCCCTGCTGACCCTGCGAGCAGGTCCCTTACAAAGTAGGAGAGACCTGGCTCTGCACCCGGCACAGGCTGGAAAAAGGGTCGCTGGGTTTTAAGGGGAACACCATGAACATATACAATTAATATGATTATATTGGTATCTCTACTCTCTAATTATCTCACCCTGTGGTTGAGAACTATTCAGGAGGAGTTATGGGTTACTGTGTCTTCTTCCTAGACCAGGAAACGTACTTCCAGCCATTTCACGGAAGGACAGCTCTGCTCCTCACTTAGGCAGTAAACGATGTTCCTGATGTAAGGCCATGTCATTGTCTCCTTGAATTTTCTTTTTCATGCTAAAGTTGGCTCAGGTGTAAATCTACCACTTTCTGTATATGGATACTGTGAATTTGGTCAATGAACGCTGTCATGACCATGTCCCTTTAACAAATATAACAATATATAACTAGGCCTGCAGTAATTAATTGGTTGGAATCTCTTACTAATTAATTACCTGAGGATATTTATAGTCTGTTCAGCAGGAGGAGAACTGGCATTATTATTTTTTTTACAAAAAGGTGTTTGTAGAAATGTTCCCAGTGTAAAGTGTGTTATCATAATGCTGCATTTCAAGAACAAATGTTAATACAATTTTTCTGTTGAAATAATTTAATTCCAGCCCTTCTGGTTCATAGAAGTAATGCATTTACTCCAAGCAAATATTCCAAAGTCTTCCGTAATGAAATTGTAAACGTTAGAGGTGAAAACTGTGTGCTTATTCCTGCAGCCTAGCTCCTTTCTCTTGTAGGACTGGTTCTTCTAGAATATATACTGGTTTTTCTTAATGCAGAAGAGCTTTCCTCCGGATATTGCACATAATGCATTAAAATCTGGCACTACTGAAATTGAAGCTTTTGATTTCATTGAGCGATGATTTCGTATAGCAGATAATGAACTCCAATGTTAAGCATGGCAAACAAAGAATTGGGAATTCTTTGACTTAGAGGTGCAGTGGGATGGGACATCAGATCTTAGTGGAAATTCAGGTGGACATGTTAGTGCAGAAGTACCGGTATCCTGTCTGAGTGTGTCCTGCTGCCCTAACGCCCATGGCAATCAGTTAGTCATCTGACCAGTAAGATCTGCTGTCATATCAGTGATTAGGAAAAAAAATTTAAATTGCTCAGCAGTCAACAGTCATATTTTCTAGATGAACAAAGGCATATAGTATTTTTCTAATTTATTATTACTGATGTCTGTTGTAGATGTACTTTCAGGCCCAGTCTTGTCAACTCCACTTGGCTCTCCCAAAGGCTGGGATGATGAGGGTCTGAGCCTAACCCAAGGAGTGGCTTAATGAGTTAGAGTGACACAAGCTAGCAGGGAAGTGGAAGGGAGGGTACAGGAGACTACAGAAGGGAAGAGAGAAATGGTGGGGATGAAACAGTAATTAACTGTGTCCTTTAATAAAGGCCAAGCTACCGGAGAGGGTGGGGCAGGTGTTGGTTGAGTCCTTCCTGGGAAACTGCCAGATGTGCAGCTGGGGAGCTCATGTTGGGGGCTCAGAGAGGGCTGGAGCAAGGTAGCAGGATTACAACACCACAGAAGTCTGTGGGTGCTTTGGACCTTGGTCTAACAAAGCTGGGACAATGTTCTTGTGTCGCTTCTTCCTCAGTTGCTATACGATCCCAAAAGAGTTGTTTTTGTTTTGTTGTTTCAGTGCATAGTGCCACAAACCCTGATTTTAATGTGTGAAATGCTGCCTGCTGTCACTCTGTTAGCTCCCGTATACAGACAGCGGCTCTGACCATGGCTGTATGGTTAGTGGGTCTTCACATGAGGTCATCCACATATTCAAAAGGTTAAAGGGAAATTTTTCTGGGTTGTTCAAGCATTTACATGTGTTTGCCTGGACTTGATAGAATAGCAGCAATTAGTATCATCGTCCTGAGAAACAGGAGAGATCTTATCAAATTTTGGGAGGAGGTTAATGCTAATGCGAGTTATTTGTGTGGCTTCGCATTGAAGACTTTCAATTTGCAGCATGAGTAGTTCAATTTCTATTTAGGGTGCAATTCCAGAGAAAGTATAATTACAGTTAAGGGGTGTCACAGAACTGGTGAAGCATTAGGTTAGGAAAACACAGGAGATATTTTGTGAAAACACTTTAGGGTTATGCCTTGCTAAATACAGAGGAGGCATAACTAAGTGAGAAACAACTTACTGCACAGTTGAGGCATTTCACCTTTTAAAAGTATGAATGAATAAATCATGCTACTCTTGACTTTGACTTGATTTTTGAAATATCCACCTCTGTTAGAGCCAGCACATATTTTCTCTAAACTTCCAAAATATAGTTAGTGGTACATAAATCAGAATTTCTTTTAAATCTGTCATGTTTGAGCTATTTTTGTTAATGAGAAGATTATTCAGTACCATCTCAAAGTGTACATAAATCTGCTCAGCGGCAGAACTTATAATTCATTTGAAGTGGATACAATTGATATTCATTTAATATGGACAAAATTTGAAGATGCCCATTTTTCTTCACCTTTCCCATTTGTTTTTTCTTGCACAGTATGAATACTCCATAGTGACTGTGGTCATCCCCTGTCCACACCCGTTCAATCATACTTTGTTTTTTTAATCCACCCATTTACAGAAATCTCTGCTTTTAGCAAAATATTGAGATGCAATCAGAGGAAGCTGTCAGATTGCTCAGTGTCTGAAGCAAGCAGCTGATTACTGTTGCCACTGTTAGCTGAATTACACTATTAAAGGCTTTTATGAAGTATTTGCATTGCTTGCTCATACAAATATCAAATCATGGCTACGCCATGGTGAAAAAGGAAATAATGCTCATCTTGTGACACATTTCTTCCAAAACAAGACAGCAATAATAATCTGTGGAAAACATCTATATACAGAACACATTTGACAGTGTCTTTTGGTTTGTTAATTGCTAAATTGTTTAAACAACAGCCCTCTCTCTTGCATCCAGCTTGTCATGCTGCTCTCAACAACAAAGGCAGAGTTGATGGGGCTAAAACCATCAGCCATGCTTTCACAAGCCATGTGCCATGACTTCAAGCTCTGCCCTGCCATGCTTAATGTTGTTGAATTGGGGCCAATAAGAAAAATGAAGCAACTGAGCTGCATAGCTGTGAAGAAAACAGATCATCCAAGTGCCAAGTATCTCGGAAGTAACTTTCCCAAGAGAGGCACCATGGCACTATAACTGTGCATCTGTTTACTATCATTTGGGTGTCAGATACTGGCATTTCTCAGAGGCCAGGTGTTATTCTGTGGAGTCCCAGCACCAGTGGTCTGAGGTGGTCTAGGGTATTTCCCCATTAGTCTTGTATGACCATCTGTCTCATGAATTTCTACAGCTGCTTGCGGGCAGGGCTGGGCCTGATCAGTGTCTCGGAGAAGAGTTACGGACAGAGAAATGTATTTGGCAGTTGGTCCTGGTGTTGCTGTGGAGGTGACAGCCTACTGTAATAGTAGTGTGTGTGTGAGGTTAGAGGGTGGGCATGTTGGTGTGTCTGTGGTACAACCACTCTGCTGCTGCACTAGAGAGAAGGGGGAGGAAATCAGAAACCACACAAGAAATAGAAAATCGTGAGAATAATGGATTGTGTTATTGCAGACAGTTAGTCTGTGGGGTGATGAGCCTACCATTCTGAAATGATTTTTAGCACTGGATAAAGTTGGGTGGAAGACAATGCATGGGGAGATGCCAGCCTTGGCAGATAATCCTCATCATCAAGGTTAGTGCAAATGGTGTCTGTGACAAGATGGACCAAAAAGCGATTCAGCCCTGTGTGAACGCTCAAGTAAACTTCTTGTACTACTTGCTTAGAAAATACAGTCTTTAGAGAGGTGTCAACTGAGGGAGCAATTCCAGAGAAATCGCACAAAGCTGGGAGGCTTTCTATCTGAGGCAAAGGAAAAAGAGCCTGGGTTTAGCTGACAAAGTGATGACACGCTCCAGCTCCCCTTGCTCTCAGCTGTAGCTGGAAACATCATGTAAATGAAAATAATTGCAAATGGCCTGGAAGCCTGTGTAGTGCTGAGGCACATCTGCTTGCTTCCTCTCTCGTTTTGGTATTGTTGTATTGCTTCTTACATTCCTTTGTATCAATTTGGCTACTAACACAAAAGAAAATATCCCATTGTTTTAACAAGAGCCATTCACTACAAGCTTGATGACAAAGCCCTTCAGCAGACGGGCACTCTGCAGAGCACAGAAATACATTGCTGCAGGCTCACCCACGGGGGCAGGCAATGCCACAGCGGTATGGCCGAGGTGTTTAGAAGAGTTTCTGCATTTGTGTTTTATTGCTCAGAGGAGTCTGTCCTAGTTGAGAGAATTTGGCCGGTGTTCAGTATGTTTGATTCACCTGGGATGAATGGATGGGGGACAAAGCCCGGTGCCTCTCAGACCTAGTGTTGAGTGGCTTCCTGAGGTCTGCTTTGCCACTGCTGCTGGCTCTGTGCGGAGCACAGGTGATGGGAAGAAAACTTTGACTGCTGAAGCTGCTGATTTTCCAGCCTTGATTGTCTCTGCTCCTGGGCTTGTTTTGGTGCAGAAGGCTTTTTGCCCTCCTCTGCAATCCTCTGCCTCCCTGCTTTTCTTTCCTAGCTGTCCTTATTTCTAACAGGGCAGGTACATCTCTTCTCTCCTACGGGAGGTGCGGGTGGTGTGGTGGGCAGCTGGCTCAGAGGAGGTGGCCTTGGCATGGGCTGTGCAAGCTGGGTTACGAGCTGACCTCAAAATAGCTGCTTGTGAGAAAAGATACCAGAGACACGCTGGGATAGGCTTTCCAGCACAGCTCGCCTAGGGTGTCCCTCCTTACAGGTTGCTTAAGTATCCCCCGGACTTTGTGCTCTTTGTGTGTGCTGCAGGAGGGCAGGACAGAGTGCTGACATGCCCGATCCACCTGTCGACACTGTGCCAGAGATGGGGACAGACATTTTAGTGATGACAGATACAGTCTGGTTGGTGACCTGTTGCCTTGCTGGCTGTAGATTTGTGATCTTTGCTGTGTCTGGGCACAGATTGCTCTTGTCTGGAGTAGCAACATATACGAAGGGTAGTGGCATAAAGCAGACCTGTAAGAAACAGTACGATACCATAATCCTTGGAATGACCTGCTGTTGCCCCTTGGCACCTTTCTAAAAACTGTCTCTATGTTACAGTAATGCACTTGGGAGAAAATTGTCTGCCTTGTCTTCTGTGCTTTATTGCTTGTAAATGTCATTCTGAAATACTTACTGGTGCATTTCTATTATTTAATAGCCATTTAATAAGATGGGATAAAGATTTTACATTTTGGCTTTTGCTTTCAATTTAATAGGCACCGTTTGGCGCAGTAATGGCTCTGGTAATCAGTTTTCAGTGTCGTGTGACTGAAAGTCTAGTGAGTGTGTCTGCTTTCGGCCAGCCATAATCTGAAGTTATAAACATTTCTTCCCCTACACTTGAAGAGCTTGCATTTGTGTGTCTATCTTTAATTTGTGCCTGCTATAAATGCAGGACTATCAATGAATTCTGTTCTCAGAGAGGACAAACAGATGTCTAGAGTATTTTAATACTCAATTCTTTTTGCAAGCTTTTTGATATAATGATTTATCCTATACTTTAATACTACCTCTTTTCGTTCTTACTACTTTGTATCGTTCGCCTGATAAATATTTATAATAACATAGAAATACATTCAAACTAGAGGCAAGTTATAACTTTTATGCTTGAATAAAAGCTGAAAATGTGACAAAAATATTCAACTGACCTGGAAGCAAATATAATGAGAATATGGAATAAAGCAGTCTCAATGCAGGATATTTCTTGATGGATTTGTGTTTCCCTGTGAAATGTGTTAGAGTGCTGGGCTCACTTGAGAACGGATCTGTGTGTCCCAGCCTGGAGCAAGAGATGCAGAACTGACATCTTGGGTTCTGCTTTAAGATCTGCACAAAACCACGACACCTGCCTTGTGTGTGTAGCTTTACCTCTCTGCCTCTGTTTCCCCATCCCCAAACCCCATCTGTTTGGTGATAATTAAAGCTGAATGAAATGTTCTTACAAAAAATTCTATATAAATTGTATATATTTGAATTGACCAAATATTGAGTAATTTCACTCCAGTCAGCCCATATCAGCCCATTTCTCTGTGCCAGTTTAGATTAATCCATTGCTGAAATTGTTGACAGCATGTGAATGTCTTTGCTGCCTCCCATCTCTCCACTTAGCACATGAGAGGGTGATGGACAAAAGACTTTTGTCAGCCCCTTCTGATGTGGTTTGGCAACAGATGGCAACAGGTCTTTGAGGAGAACCGTGTTGTTGCTACTTCCAGCATCAACATAATATTTCAGTGCCATCTGGGAGGGGGATGTGACATGAACCTGAACTGGCTTCCGGCCTCAAACATTCTTTTATCAATTAGCAAAACCACTGATGGATTTGACACGGCCTTGGGACTGTCTTTGTCTCCTGCAGGATGTAATCTGCTGTGCATGCTGATGATGATCTGCTCTGTGCAGAAAGTTGGGGGATATGTAAGTCAAATTTACAGTACGTTTTTTTTTTTTCCTGTTGAGTATACTGCCTTTTGTTTATTCCAGAAAGGAGAGAATACAAAGCCTGATTCTTTCCGGAAGCACATTTATGTATAGTATATCAGGTAAACATTACAAGGAGAAGCCAACAATGTCAAAACTTCACCCAGGCAAGATTTCTCAAGGAGTATCTTCAGTTCAGTGCCATGTAAGTGCTGATTAGTAACTAACTGGTGTGCTGGGGAGTGCTGCTTTAAATAATGTGATTAGTATTTCACGGTGTGACACACAGCATCTATGCTGCTAAACGGAGCAAGAGCTAACACTGGGGCTAGCCAGGACACGTCTTCTCAGGTGTGCTGGTGACTCACTTTCCCTGCCAGTGACCTAGCTGTGTTTGTCACTCTTGCTGCAGCACCTGTCCTGAGCCTCAAGATGAATAAATTACGTGTGATTTCATCGAAGGAGAGACTGGAGCAGTGCACAATGCCAGGCTGAGGGTTAGCAGCTGGGGTTGCATTCTCATAAGTAAGCAGGAGGGATGAAAAGGCAAGGAGGAGCTGCCATCTTAAAATAAAAAGTGCAGGGAGCGCTGAGATGAGAGGCGTACTGAAGCTTAGCTAAATGCAAGTGCCAGGGCCCCAGTATGTCAGTATTTGCTTTGCACAACTCTGGCTTGTGAGTCTCAGCCAGGTCCAAATGGTGAGAAACCCCCAGCGCATCAAGAGCGGTCATCCTGGCTGTAAAGGCACTGGAAACAATCCCATCAGTGCTCAGGCTCATGTTTCAACATGGATTTAGATCCTCAGTTGTGTTTTGGTGCCTTTTTTTGTCTCCTTTTTCTTATTCTTTTTTTTTTTTTTTCTTTTTCATAAAAAGTACCTTGCTGACATTTTGGCCTTCATCATCCTCATCTTGAGGGCACGTTCACGTTGACCAGTCTTAGTCTGGTCATGCTTCTCATAGCTCTTAGATACCTTCAGCAGCCCCTGGTAGGAAGTATGCCTTTGTATTTTGGCCTTCTTCATTCTCCTGTTCACCATATGCTGGGACAGATTTATGAAGGATTACATCTGCATAATCACCAACCTGTTTTATGGCATCAGCTGTTCCAGTTGGCAGCACCAGGTGCTTTCCCCCATCTTCATGGTTTTTCCATTTTAGTTTTGATCACTGCCCACAAAACAAACGATCCTCCTATGGCCACCTAAATGGCTGCCATTTTCTTATTACCATATGGCTCATCCCTCCGTGCTTCATACACTGTTCTGGTATTGCCTAGCCAACAAGCTTTGTTGCCTTTCATTTTTCACAGGCACAGGGTTGTTTGCACTGTTTGGGGATACAGTTTGAGCAACTTCTGACAAGGCAAAGTGGTCTCAGCAGTGTGCCCTTCCCTGAGATCTTTACACGTGCTTCAGTCTTCCATTCTTCAATCTTATCAGTCCATACATCTATCTTCTGCTTAGTGAAATGGGGTGGGACTTGGTCAGGAGTAGCCTGAAAAGGTGGTTTTACTACTTGAATTAACATTTCTGTCTTCAGAAGAAAATAATGCATTAACTTGACAACCTGTTGACTGTCACTAGAAAGAAACTTTTATTCATGTCAGGGTGGTGTCCCTATTAGGGATCGCACTATTAGTCCCACTTGAATTTGTATCACAGACCTTGTTGTGTTTCAGGATTGTTTTTGTGTTTTTTCTTTGTTTAGAACAGCCATCTGGGACCTACTGTGTTATTTACCATAGAGATAATACACAGTGATACATTTAAAACTGCTTTTTAATGTGTTTTCTGGCAAATTGTGTCTGTTGCTGTGTTAGGTGTGAAATCATCTTAAGGGGGACAAGTGATATTGGCATTTGTGCAGGCTTGTTGATTCTAACTAACATTTGCATTAGATTAGAACAGTAAATGCTGTCTTCAGTGAAGAAAAGCTTTGCATTTTCTCAATGGTATTCTAAAATGGAGTATTGCTAGTTTGAATGAGTCAGCTGAAATTACAGAAAATGTTTCCTTTAAAATATCATCTGAATAGAAACAGCTGTCATATCACACAGAACCTGAAACAAAGCATAGCACAAAACTTGGTTGGCATGTAATAACCCTAGTATTAGAATCTATAATGTTTTAATTTCTTCCTTGGGTTATCTTTTGTGCACTTGGAATAGTGCATTTGCATGTGAATGGAAAAAGCTAAATTATATTCCTAGGTTCATGCAAAGAAGCTAATTTCTAACACTATCAATAGATGAAATTCTTCATTTTTATTTCTAGCATCATTGTATCAGGCTAAAACTCCTCTTATTGCCATCAGTGTGTTTGTCAGCTGAAGTTCTGAGATCATCTAAATATTTTATGAGATTCAACGAACAGTGAAAATAATCTTGCTAAGCCTGTCTCACTAGTAGATTAATCACTACAATAGTTCCTCTTTCTTATAGGAAGTCATTGGTAGTCAACTTAGTTTATGCTCATCTTTCTATTTACTTTTGGAACCACCCTCTGCAGTTCCATTAATACTGGTTCATTTTAATTCAGTGAAAATGCCCTGACAAATTTTTAAAAGATACATATATTTAGTTTTGTTTAGAAAACAAAGAGAAAAAAACAAAACCAGAAATACGATCCTATATTGGTCCATTTTGATGCTATGGCATAATATGAAATATCATTTTTGGAAGGGCAATCAAAATGAAATCTTGAGTGTGTTTGAAATCAAAATGATCTGGAGGCATGGCAAACGCGAGGGATTTTATTTATTGCAAAGGAGTTTCACACAGAAGGAAGATAAGAGTGACTGGGTAAACAAGTAGCTTTTAGATAGCAGATAAAACTGTAAAATGAAAGCAGTAGACTGATGGACAGAAAATGTTATATGTCTATTCTCTGAGCTGTATTATCTATTTCACAAAGAGTGAAGCAGCAGACTGACTTTTCCACCTCTCCTGCTTGCTATGTAAAATGGCAGTTACTGTATTTAGTCAAATTGTCACTTTAGATTAAATATTTCTAGAAACTCAGCACAGCAATATAACCAACACACTGAAAGCCTTTCCTGAAAGCGGAGAGAAGAATAATGGTAAAAAATGAGTGGAATATTCAGAGCAACCTTGCTTTATATTTAGGTCTGGCACAGAATGTAGATGAACAGGATCATACTCTCATGTTGCTCGTGCTGGAGGTCTCTGCTTAAGAAGAGGATGTGTCTGGGTCTTAAAAACTTGCTAACCGTGTGCTACACTACAGGCAATGTGCCTTTTATATTTTAAGTGGAACCCTTTTCTTCCCTCCCCCCTCCCCCAGTGTCGCAGGGATTCCAAATTCAAAACAGAGGGTAAAACACAACCTAAAGAAAGATGGTGGAGTGCAGATTAGCTGTTGTGGCCAACTCAGTACTGTGGGCTCATGGTCATTAAATAAGCTCAGAAAAACATCCTTTGAAGTCTGTATAGATCTTTTAGCACTAAAGCAATAGGGCTTTGCTGAGGTTTATTAAGTAGTCAGGGTGAGCTGCATGCTTCTGAACTTAGTGTGCAAATTAGAGACCTCAGTTCAGGGTTAAAAGGGTGAAGAAGGTAAAAAAAATATTTCAGAAATCATGTGGAAGTGTATTAAGACTTTCTCTAGCTTTTGACTTATTCCATTGTACCAGTGTGTTTTAGATACTTAAGTTCATAAGGTGACCTGACATAGTGCATTGATTCAAGTTACAGTCAGAGCTATAAAAAAAAGATGACTCAGAGATGGAGGGGAGCCTTTCACTATTGACTGTCTTGTGCCTGATGGCCTGACTATCAGAGTAAATTCTGGTAACAGTTTAATTTGCCCTGTAGGTGTTCTTTCATTTAAATAAAGTAGAGTAGCTAGCAGGAATTGCATCAAGACCAGTAAAGGCTCCCCAAGTGTTTTTTTTGTCTTAAGTCTCAGAAAGAGTTTGCACAAAGGTTTTATATATGTGTGTGTGTGTATATATATATGTAAATCATACTCATCTGGGCCTTTGCAGTAGGTCTAAGATGGCCTCTTTGTCACCAACTACCTGAAACAGAGGGAGGAATATACCCAGATGGAGATGCGTAACACAAGGAATAGGACTGTGTTCTATACAGGGCACAGTTGAAATTAATCATATTCATATTAGTGTTAACACTTTGGGAGGATCTTTCTGGATACAGGGATCCTCAGACATCCAACAACTCAATAGAAAGGAGTGCAAAAAAAGAAAAAAAGAAAGTGTAGCATAACTTTACTCCATTGAGGGAAGGGAAATGAAAGTATAAGCACCAGCTCCGTTGTCCTCAGTGTCCGAGAGCACGGCTCTTCCTGAAAGACGTGAGAATCATAGTATTGCTATGCCTAGTAATAGTAGGGCACAAAATAGTGGAGCCTGGTTGTGGCATCTTTTGAGTTCCCATCAAATTGCTAGCATTACTCTAATGCCTATTTTCATGACTGCCCTTTATTGTTAGCTGATGGCTTGCTTGCCTTTCACTGTGTGAGAAACTTGGTCTGAAAACTGACACCTGGCTTGCTTCTTTCTCCTTGGTCCAGGATCTCAATACTTTTCATACTGAGTATTTTGGTACTTCTTAACCAATTAAAACTTCCCTTCTGTATCTAATAATCTACCTGCCTGCCCTTTCGCTTCACTACGCAAACATTACCGATCTAGGAGATTTTAAAGGTTTTATATTACTTCCCTTACACTCTTCTTGAACTTGCCTAGAGGATTGATTTTTTAAAATATTCTTCCCAGCCCATGACCTCTCCTGACAGTACTGGCCCAAGGCACATTGCTTGC
Organism: Ibycter americanus; assembly: GCA_035590275.1. Lineage (NCBI taxonomy): Eukaryota > Metazoa > Chordata > Aves > Falconiformes > Falconidae > Ibycter > Ibycter americanus. The sequence continues at coordinate 7,231,502 of JAVJGI010000037.1, read as the reverse complement.
TGTTGAGTTATAACACTGTAGACTCAAGCATGCTTCTCGTGCTTTTGCTGCTGAGGCTATCATTAAAGAAAGGGTAGTTTGTTCCCGGTGTGCCAAAATGATGCATTTGAATCTGAAATCAGGGGCTTTGCAGTAAGCGGAGAAACTTGCATCTCCTTTGGTTTAAACATTTATTTTATATTTCTTTCAAAATACAGAATCAGTAGTGGGTCAGAGCTGCAGAATAATAACCATGTTTGTTGAATAAAGGCTTGCTGTTTGATCAAAAACATTCATAACAATTAAAATCAAGATAACAGCTTTCATTTTTCAAACACCTTCTAGGCAGATGGATCCTCAAGCCAGTGGCAAAACTATACAGTGTACAAAAGAATTGTTTTATCTTCACTGACTTCCCATTGCCTCAGGGACATGATGCAGCAGTTGTTTCAGCTGAGTATGTGTTAAGCATTGCCGTGCTGTAGGGAGGTTTTATCTGGAATTTTCCCAGGATGTGTGCTGACGGTGTTTTTTCATTTGTGTGAAAGGCCTCAGTACTACAAGAAGCAGATTGATCTTCCCTCAGCCCTCACTTGGGGAGAGAGCGTCCTGCTCCCCCTTCTCCTGGCGTTGTCTTCTAGCTGGCAATATACCCGTATTTGGTTGTTCTCCTTTCCTCATTCCCTTTTCGGTCTGGTGTGTTAATATGTGTGGGTGCTAACCTATATCTGTAGAGACAATATATTATGGGCAGAAGAATTGTCTATATCAACTAATAAAAATCTTTTCAGTTCACAGTGTTTTTCACTGATGTAACTGTTATCTACAACTAAAAAAAATAAACTACAGAGAATCTGCAGTTTCTCAATGAGGGGAAGTTTAGGCTCAGACAATTAGTTTATATTGCATTTAAACAATATTTGAAGTAACCAGAAGCAGTATTAGATCATTTGCACTGGTTTTAGCAGAAAAAAATTAACTGTATAAAAAAAGAGGAACATGTGCTCAAGCGGCATTCACTAAAAGGGATGCTATTGTCATCTGCTGTATCCCATTGTTATACAAAAGAGAGTATCCTTCATCAAAATATGATGCAGAATCAGACATTTATTAAGGAGAAGATAGGAGGACATGCATCAGCAGAGAAGGGTTTTCATATGCTCAGACAGATCAAGAATTTATAGTTCTGTAGTGTGGTAATGGCTGGTGGTTCAGGTTTGTGCTCAGCAGCAATGAGACAAAACAGACCTACGGGGTCCATCTAGCACTTGTCAGAACCATAGCTGGGAACAGGACTAGATGCTAGTGGATCACCAGATTACGTATCAGGAAAGGGTGACTTCAGGCACTGCTGCAGAGTTAATGCTAAACGGAGAAGTGAAACCAGGTGTAACCCACTTGTAGGTGACAAGAGAACATAGTTCAGAACCATGAGCCTGAACACATGATCGGTATACAACACAGTGGTGGGTATCTGTGCATCCAAAAACTAATAAGACTTCCATATTGAATAATCTTATCCACCCTAAAAATAATTCTATTTTCAATCAAAACCAGCTGTTTTCTCACTTCTGAAAAGTTAAGAACACCCTACCTGGATTGTTTTATTTTGGGTTTATTTTTTTTTGTTTCCATTTGTTTCAGATAATTACGCTCAAGGCCTTAAAGAAACTGAGCTGGAAGTTGTTCTGTACAAACTAATAAATTGTAGGTGCTGTTAGTGTCCCTTCACTGACCTCAGTAGTGAACACGTAGGCATGTTTCCTGGTCAAGTAACAAGTATTGTAATTCATGTACTTTGTGAATTATTTCTGCTTTGATAAGTAGAAATTGCTAAATGGTGTCAAATTATGGGTAGGAGTTTTATGAAGCAAGAGTTTTTTCCCCCTAGAGATGAAACCGGCTAACAAGTCATCTGGTCGTCTTAAAGAAAAAATATGTAAAACCTGGCAGGCCATAGAAGATTTTGCATTCACAAAATCAACTATTGTTGTCTAACTTTTATGTCAGAGCCACAATGTGGTAAGCATGTTTCAATTACTTCATTGTCTCATGCATACAGTAAATTTTGCAAAACATACTGTTAGTTTTATGCTTGCCATTATATTGATTTGTTACTTGCAGATAAGTCTTTTTATAACAAGGATTTCAAAGAGCAGTCCTGAGTTCAATATGTTGATACCATGCAAATGGCTGGTTTACATCTGTAATTTGTGGTGCTTACATGGCTTCAAATAACATACAACTTGTATAGTCCCCAGTTGCAATACAATAGGTTTTGTAGCTGTAACAACTTGCAGTTGTGTACACTACCGATTTCAGTTAATAAAATTCTCATTACTACCTTTGCCTATAGGAGATTGCTGGACATAGCCAGAATTTTGTGATTAGGTGCACATATTTTTACAATGGATTCCATTACAGAGAATGATTTACCACGTGGCCATGCAAATCCCGTGGATGTGATCAGTGCTTTCCAGCTGTGTCACCACCAGAACAGTTTATTAGAAATGGGGATGGGACATGCTGATTTTGGCACTTGTTAGAAATGAAATGGGGCACTGTCTTTAGTGAACTACCTGAACTTCTCATTTTCTTTTTCTTTGCAGATTTTCAGCTCATTTCCATTTAATTTACTTGCTCCAGGGCTCAGTTTTTCTAGTGCTTCATACATTGACCCCTTCCCTCCTGCTTCTTCTGACCCCTCTTCTACACAGAGACTTTTAGAGAGAGTTGTGAGATTAGAGCATCTCAAAGGATAGGTTTTTATGAACTGACTGTAATTTTTATTGTGTATCAAAATTGGAGCAGCTTGCACAACAAACTGTCCCAAAAGATACACTAAGCAACGTTTCTTACATAGAAGAAAGTAGAAGGCATTGACGGTTCAAACCAGTAAACACTTTCTTCTGTGTTTGTACTTTAGGGATAGCAACTCTCTAAGTCTTCAGTAAAATATTGGAAAGGAATATGCCTTTCTGTAA